>CAXIVR010000873.1:0-20512 GCA_964035755.1 Teleogryllus oceanicus
GCCCTTTTTCCCGGTTTTTACCCAGGGTTTTCTCATTTTTTTCTGAATTTACGAAAAATGCTTTAAATGAAAAGTTCTCATTCAAAATTTTTAAAAAAAAATTTTTTTAGTAACGACAGTAGTTTTGATTATTTTTTACTATGAAAGAGTGAAATCTTTAAAGCCTGTATCTCGTAAACGATAAGCCTACGAGGCTGAAATTTCCACAGTGATTAGACGGGAATCGCCTCTTTTTTCGAAGTTTTGACCTAGGATTTTCTCATTTTTTGCTGAATTTACGAAAAAATGCTTTAAATAGAAGAGTTCTCATTCAAAATTTTAATAACAATCGTATTTTAGAACGACGTAGTTTTGATTATTTTTACTATGTAAACGAAATTGAAATCTTTAAAAGCTGTATCTCGTAAACGATAAGCCCTACGAGGCTAGAAATTTCCACAGTGATTAGACAGGATCGCCTCTTTTTTCAAGTTTTGACCTAGGATTTTCTCATTTTTGCTGAATTTACAAAAATGCTTTAAATAGAAAGTTCTCATTCAAAATTTTAATAACAATCGTATTTTTAGTAACGACGGTAGTTTTGATTATTTTTACTATGTAAACGAAATTGAAATCTTTAAAGCCTGTATCTCGTAAACGATAAGCCCTACAGGCTGAAAATTCCACAGTGATTAGACGGGAATCGCCTCTGTTTTCGAAGTTTTGACCTAGGATTTTCTCATTTTTTGCTGAATTTACGAAAAAATGCTTTAAATAGAAGAGTTCTCATTCAAAATTTTAATAACAATCGTATTTTTAGTGACGACGGTAGTTTTGATTATTTTTTACTATGTAAACGAAATTGAAATCTTTAAAAAACCTGTATCTCGTAAACGATAAGCCCTACAGGCGAAAAATTTTCCCCAGTGATTAGACAGGGAAACGCCTCTTTTTAGAAGTTTTGACCTAGGATTTTCTAATTTTTTTGAATTTTGAAAATATGCTTTAAATTGAAAAATTCTCATTCAAAATTTTAATAACAATCGTATTTTTAGTAACGACGGGAGTTTTGATTATTTTTACTATTAAAGGGGTTTAAAGGGAAATCTTTTTAAAAAAAGGGTGTATCCCCGTAAACGGGTAAGCCCTACTGGGGTTTAAAATTCCCCAGTGATTAGACGGAATCGCCTCTTTTTCCCGAATTTTGACTTAGGATTTTTCTCATTTTTTCTGAATTTTTTGTCTTTAAATGAAGAGTTTCTCATTCAAAATATTAACAACAATCGTAGTTTTAGTAACGACAGTAAAAATTTGATTATTTTCTACTATGTAAAAGAAATTGAAATTTTAAAAAAAGGGTGTATCTCGTAAATGGTTTAAACCCTACGAATTTAAAATTTTCCCCAGTGATTAGACAATTTTCGCCTCTTTTTTTAAAATTTTGACCTAGGATTTTTTTTCATTTGTTGCTAAATTTTGAAAAATGCTTTAAATAGAAGGGGTTCTCATTCAAAATTTAAAAACTTTTGTTTTTTTTAGCAACGACAGTAGTTTTTATTATTTTTTTATATGAAACGAAATTGAAATCTTTAAAAAGGGTGTATCTCATAAACGATAAGCCCTACAGGGCTGAAATTTCCACAGTGATTGAAAGGGGAAACGCCTCTTTGTTCCCAAGTTTTGACTTAAAGGGTTTTTTTCATTTTTTGCTGAATTTACGAAAAAAAGCTTTAAATGAAAAGTTTTTTATTCAAAATTTTAATAACAATCGTATTTTTAAATAACGACAGTAGTTTTGATTATTTTTTTTCTATGTAAAAAGAAATTGGGGAAAACTTTAAGGCTGTATCTCGAAACGATAAGCCCTACGGGCTGAAATTTTCCCCCGTGATTAGACGGGGAAACGCCTCTTTTTTTGGAATTTTTACCTAGGATTTTTTTAATTTTTTTTAATTTGAAAATATGCTTTTAAAATTTAAAAGTTCTCATTCAAAATTTTAATAACAATCGTATTTTTTGTAACGACAGTAGTTTTGATTATTTTTACTATGAAAAATTAAATCTTTAAAAGGGTGTATCTCGTAAACGATAAGCCCTACGAGGCCCGAAAAAATTTCCCCAAAAAATTAGACAGGAATCGCCTCTTTTTTTGGTTTTGACCTAGGATTTTTTTTCATTTTTTTTCTGAATTTACGAAAAAAAGCTTTAAATTGAAAAGTTCTCCATTTAAAATTTTAATAACAATCGTATTTTTAAATAACGGGTAGTTTTGATTATTTTTTTCTATTAAACGAAATTTAAATCTTTAAAAAGGGTGTATCTCCCAAACGAAAACCCCCGAGGCTGAAAATTCCACAGTGATTAGACGGGAATCGCCTCCTTTTTCGAAGTTTTTACCCAAAATTTTCTCATTTTTTTCTGAATTTTCGAAAAAAAGCTTTAAATAGAAAAGTTCTCCTTAAAAATTTTTAATTACAATCGTATTTTTAAATAACAACGGTAGTTTTGATTATTTTTTACTATGTAAACAAATTTAAATCTTTAAACCCCGTTTTCTCGTAAACGGGGGGCCCCACGAGGCTGGGAAAATTTTCCCCAAATGATTAGACGGGAATCGCCTCTTTTTCGAAGTTTTGACCCCGGGTTTTCTCCTTTTTTTTTTTAATTTACGAAAAATGCTTTAAAAAAAGGAAATTCTCATTCAAAATTTTAATAACAATCTATTTTTTGTAACAAGGGAGTTTTTTATTATTTTTACTATTAAACAATTTAAATCTTTAAAAACCTGTATCTCGTAAACGATAAGCCCTACGGGGGTGAAATTTCCACAGTGATTAGACAGGGAAACGCCTCTTTTTTTTGAAATTTTGACCTAGGATTTTCTCATTTTTTTTCTAATTTACGAAAAAATGCTTTAATTTTGAAAAGTTCTCATTCCCAAAACCCTTTTAAAAACAATGGGATTTTTTGTAACGAAGTAGTTTTGATTATTTTTTTTCTATGAAACGAAATTTGAAATCTTTTAAAAAAGGGTGTATCTCGTAAAAAAGATAAGCCCCCACAAGGCTGAAAATTCCACAATGATTAGACGGGGAAACGCCTCTTTTTCGAAGTTTTGACCTAGGATTTTCTCATTTTTTTCTGAATTTACGAAAAAAAAGCTTTAAATTGAAAAATTCTCATTCAAAATTTTTTTAACAATCGGTTTTTAAATAACAACGGGAGTTTTGATTATTTTTACTATTAAACGGGGTTGGGGAAAACTTTAAAAAGGGTGTATCTCGTACACGATAAAACCCCACGAGGCTGAAAATTCCACAGTGATTGAAAGGGAAAACGCCTCTTTTTTTTGAAATTTTGACCTAAATTTTCTCATTTTTTTCTGAATTTTCGAAAAATGCCCTTTTAAAATTAAAAAGTTCTCATTCAAAATTTTAATAATCTTTTTTTTAAATAACGACGGGAGTTTTGATTATTTTTACTATGTAAACAATTTAAATCTTTAAAAAGGGTGTATCTCTAAACGGAAAAAAGCCCCACAGGGGTAAAAATTCCGTGATTAGCCGGGGAAACGCCCCCCTTTTTCGAAGTTTTGACCTAGGATTTTTCCCCTTTTTTTCTAAATTTGAAAAAATGCTTTAAATAAAGTTCTCATTCAAATTTTAATAACAATCCCATTTTTAGTAACGACGGTAGTTTTGATTATTTTTTTCTTTTGAAAACCCCAAATTGAAATCTTTAAAAACCCCCGGGTCGTAAACGATAAGCCCTACGGGCTGAAATTTCCCCAATGTTGGGGGGGAATCGCCTTTTTTCCGAAGTTTTGACCCCAAAATTTTCTCATTTTTGCTGATTTTACGAAATAATGCTTTAATTTGAAAAGGTTCCCCCATTCAAAAACCTTTAATAACAATCGTAAATTTTTTGTAACGAAGGGAGTTTTTATTTTTTTACTTTATAAACAGGTGAAATCTTTGAAAAGGGTGTATCTCGTAAAACGATAAGCCCTAAAGAGGCTGAAATTTCCCCAGTGATTAGACGGGGAAACGCCTCTTTTTCGAATTTTGACCTAAATTTTCTCATTTTTTTCTGAATTTACGAAAAAAGCTTTAAATAGAAAGGTTCTCATTCAAAATTTTAAAACAATCGTATTTTTTGTAACGACAGTAGTTTTTAATTTTTTTTCTATGAAAAGAAAAGAAATCTTTAAAAACCTGTATCTCTAAAAACTAAAACCCACAACGGGAAATTTTTCCCCAGTGATTAGACAATGTCCTTTTTTGAAGTTTTGACCTAGGAATTTTCTCATTTTTTCTGAATTTACGAAAAAAAGCTTTTAAAAAAAGTTCTCAAAATTTAAAATTTTAATAACAATCGTATTTTTAGTAACGACAGTAGTTTTGATTATTTTTTATTCCCCGAAAATTAAAATCATTAAAAGCCTTATCTAAACGATAAAATAAAAGGCTGAAATTTTCCCCAGTGATTAGAAGGGGGAAACCCTTTTTTTCAAATTTTGACCTAGGTTTTCTTAATTTTTTTTCTGAATTTTTTGAAAAACCAAATAAAAAGTTCTCATTCAAAAATTTTTAAAAACAATCGTATTTTTTGCAACGACGGGAGTTTTGATTATTTTTTCTATGAAACAAATTTAAATCTTTAAAAAGGGTTTTATTTGTAAACGATAAGCCCTACAGGTGAAATTTCCACAGTGATTAGACGGGGAAACCCCCTCTTTTTCGAATTTTGACCTAGGGTTTTTCCCAAATTTTTTTTCTGAATTTACGGGAAAAAAAGCTTTTTAAAATTTAAAAGTTCTCATTAAAATTTTTTAACAATCTATTTTTTTAACAAAAAGGGAGTTTTGATTTTTTTACTATTAAAAAAAGGGTGGGAAAACCCTTTTAAAGGGGTTTTCTCGTAAACATTAAACCCTACGAGGCTAAATTTCCACAGTGATTAGACGGGAAACCCTTTTTTTCGAAGTTTTTACCTGGGTTTTTTTTCATTTTTGCCAAAAATTTACGAAAAAATGCTTTAAATAGAAAGTTCTCATTCAAAATTTTAATAACAATCGTATTTTTAGTAACGACGGGAGTTTTGATTATTTTTACTATTACAAATTAAAAACATTAAAAAGGGTGTATCTGAAAAAAAAGATAAGCCCTACGAAATTTAAATTTCCACAGTGATTAGACCCGGGGAAACGCCTCTTTTTCAAATTTTGACCTAGGAATTTTTCCCCATTTTTGCTGGTTTGAAAAAAATTTTTGGGAAAATTCTCATTAAAAAAATTTAACCCCAATCGTAGTTTTAAATAACGACAGTAAATTTTTTTTATTTTTACTATGTAAACGGTTTAAATCTTTAAAAGGCTGTATCTCGTAAATATTAAAACCCTACGAGGGCTTAAATTTCCCCAGTGATTAGACGAGTATCGCCTCTTTTTCAAGTTTTTTACCTGGGTTTTTTTCATTTTTTGCCCCAAATTTACGAAAAAAAGCTTTAAATAGAAAGTTCTCAATCAAAATTTTAATAACAATCTAAAAATTTTTGAACGACGGGAGTTTTTAAATTTTTTTTACTATTAAAAAGGGAATTGAAATCTTTAAAAAAGGGTGTATCCCCCGAAAAGATAAAACCCTCAGGTGAAATTTTCCCCAGTGATTAGACGGGGATCGCCTATTTTTTGAAGGTTTTGACCCGGGATTTTCTCATTTTTGCTGAATTTGAAAAAAGCTTTTTTAAAAAGAAAAGTTTTTTATTCAAAATTTTAATAACAATCTATTTTTAGTAACGACATTGTTTTTATTTTTTAAATATGTAAAAGAAATTTAAATCTTTAAAAAACCTGTATTTTAAACGATAAGCCCCACGGGCTGAAAATTTTTAAAATTAGACAGGAATCCCGCTTTTTCAAATTTTGACCTGGATTTTCTCATTTTTGCTGAATTTTTCGAAAAAATGCTTTTAAATAAAAGTTCTCATTCAAAATTTTTAATAACAATCGTATTTTTATTTAAAGACGGGAGTTTTTTATTATTTTTTTGGGATGTAAACGAAATTGAAATCTTTAAAAAGGGTGTATCTCGTAAACGATAAAACCTACGAGGCTGAAAAATTCCCCAGCGATTAGACGGGGAAACGCCTCTTTTTTTGAAAATTTTTTCCTAGAATTTTTTTCATTTTTGTTTAATTTTGGGGAAAAAAAACTTTAAAAAAGAAGAGTTCTCATTCAAAAATTTTTAAAAACCCAAACGTATTTTTAGTAACAGATAGTTTTGATTATTTTTCTCTGTAAACGAAATTGAAATCTTTAAAAACCTGTATCTCGTAAACGATAAGCCCTACAGGGTGAAATTTCCACAGTGATTAGACGGGGAAACGCCTCTTTTTTAGAAGTTTTGACCTGGGGTTTTTTAATTTTTTTCTGAATTTACAAAAAATGCTTTAAATTGAAAAGTTCTCATTAAAATTTTAATAACAATCCTTTTTTTAGTAACGACGGGGGTTTTGATTATTTTTTCTATTAAACGGTTTAAATCTTTAAAGGCTGTATCTCTAAACGATAAGCCCTGAGGCTGAAAATTCCCCAGTGATTAGCCCCGGGAAACGCCTCTTTTTCCGAAGTTTTGACCTAGGATTTTTTTTCATTTTTGCTTTGAATTTCGAAAAAATGCTTTTTAAAAAGAAAGTTCTCATTCAAAATATTAACAACAATCTATTTTTGTAAACGACATTAGTTTTGATTATTTTTTACTATGTAAACAAATTGGGAAAACTTTAAAAAGGGTGTATCTCGTAAAAAGGTAAGCCCTACGAAGGGAAATTTCCACCCCGTGATTAGACGGGTATCGCCTCTTTTTTTGAAGTTTTTTACCTGGATTTTTTCTCATTTTTTGCTAAATTTACGAAAAATGCTTTAAATAGAAGAGTTCTTATTCAAAATTTTAATAACAATCTATTTTTTCAACGACGGTAGTTTTGATTATTTTTTTCTATGTCGGAAATTTAAATTTTAAAAAGGGTTATCTCTAAACGATAAGCCCTACGAGGTAAATTTCACAGTGATTAGACCGGGGAAACGCCTCTTTGTTCGAATTTTGACTTAGGATTTTCTCATTTTTTTCTGAATTTACGAAAAAAAGCTTTAAATGAAAAGGTTTTCATTTAAAATTTTAATAACAATCGTATTTTTAGTAACGACAGTAGTTTTGATTATTTTTACTATTTAAAAAAATTTAAAATCTTTAAAAAGGGTGTATCTCTAAACGATAAGCCCTACGAGGCCCAAAAAATTTCCCACAGTGATTAGACGGGAAACGCCTCTTTTTAGAAGTTTTGACCTAGGATTTTCTAATTTTTTTCGAATTTACGAAAATTGGGTTTTTAAAATTGAAAAATTCTCATTCAAAATTTTTTAAAAACAATCGTATTTTTAGTAACGACAAATAGTTTTGAAATTTTTTTTTTACTAATTAAACGAAATTGAAATCTTTTAAAAAGGGTGTATCTCGTAAACGATAAGCCCCACGGGCCCGAAAATTCCACAGTGATTGGGGGGGAATCGCCTCTTTTTCAGAAGTTTTTACCTAATTTTTTTCATTTTTTTGATTTACGAAAAAAAGCTTTAAATTGAAAAATTCTCATTTAAAATTTTAATAACAATCTTTTTAAATAACGACGGGAGTTTTGATTATTTTTACTATTAAAACAGTTTAAATCTTTTAAAGGGCTGTATCTCCTTAAACGAAAAAAGCCCTACGAGGCTGAAAATTTTCCCCAGTGATTAGACGGGAAACGCCTCTTTTTCGAAATTTTGACCTAGGATTTTCTCATTTTTGCTGAATTTTGAAAAATGCTTTAAATGAAAGGGGTTCTCATTCAAAATTTTAATAAAAAATCGTATTTTTTGTAAAAAAGGGAGTTTTTATTATTTTTACTATTAAACGGGAAATTTAAATCTTTAAAAACCCGTTCTGAAACGATAAGCCCCACGAGGGTAAATTTCCACAGTGATTAGACAGGAATTCCCCCTTTTTCCGAAGTTTTGACCTAGGATTTTCTCATTTTTTTCTGAATTTTGAAAAAATGCTTTAAATAGAAAATTTCTCATTCAAAATTTTAATAACAATCGTATTTTTTAACAACGGGAGTTTTGATTATTTTTTTCTATGTAAACGAAATGAAATCTTTAAAAACCTGTATCTCATGAAACGATAAGCCCTACCCCCGGGTGGGAAAATTTCCTGATGATTAGACGGGAATCGCCTCTTTTTTTTAAATTTTGACCTTTTGTTTTTTTAAATTTTTTTCTGAATTTACGAAAAAATGCTTTTTAAATTTGAAAAGTTCCATTCAAAATTTTAATTAAAAATCCCTATTTTTAACGACGGTAGTTTTGATTATTTTTACTATGTAAACGAAATTGAAATCTTTAAAAAACCCGTATCTCGTAAACGATAAGCCCTACGGGGGCTGGAAAAAAACCCACAGTGATTAGACGGGAATCGCCTCTTTTTTTAAATTTTTTACCTAGGATTTTTCATTTTTTTCTGAATTTACGAAAAAAAGCTTTTTAAAAATTAAAAGTTTTAAATTTTTAAAAATTTTTAACAATCTATTTTTTTTAACGACAGTAGTTTTGATTATTTTTATATGTAAACGAAAAATTAAAATCTTAAAAAGGGTGTATTTGTAAAAAAGATAACCCTACGAGGCCCCGAAAATTTTCCGGTAAATTTGACGGGGAAACGCCTCTTTTTTTTGGGAAATTTTTACCTAGGATTTTCTCATTTTTTCTGAATTTACGAAAAAAAGCTTTTAAAAAAAAAATTCTCATTCAAATTTTTAAAAACAATCATATTTTAGTAACAAAAGGGAGTTTTGATTTTTTTTTACTATGTAAAAAAAATTGAAATCTTTAAAACCCTTCCCCGTAAACGGTAAGCCCCACGAGGCTAAAAATTTCCCAGTGATTAGACGGGGAAACGCCTCTTTTTCGAAGTTTTTTACCTAAGGGTTTTTCATTTTTTCTGAATTTACGAAAAAATGCTTTAAATAGAAAAGTTCTCATTCAAAATTTTAATTAAAAATCGTATTTTAAAAACAAAAGTAGTTTTGATTATTTTTTACTATGTAAACAAATTGAAATCTTTAAAAACCCGTATCTGAAACGATAAGCCCTACAAAAGGGTAAAAAATTTTCCCCAGTGATTGGGGGGGAATCGCCTCTTTTTTTGAAGTTTTTACCTAGGATTTTTTCATTTTTTTCTGAATTTACGAAAAAAAGCTTTTAAAAAGAAGAGTTCTCATTCAAAATTTTAAAACAAAACCCTAGTTTTGAACGACGGTAGTTTTTATTATTTTTACTATGCGAAATTGAAATTTTAAAGGCTGTATCTCGTAAAGATAAGCCCCACAGGCTTAAAATTTCCCCAAATGATTAGACAGGGAAACGCCTCTTTTTTCGAAAATTTTTACCTAGGATTTTCTCATTTTTTGCTAAATTTTGAAAAAATGCTTTAAATGAAGGGGTTCTTATTCAAAATTTTAATTTAAAAATCGTATTTTTTAGAACGACGGTAGTTTTTAAATTTTTTTTTTACTATGTAAACGAAATTGAAATCTTTAAAAGGCTTTTTATCTCGTAAAAAGATAAGCCCTACGAGGCTGAAATTTCCAAGTGATTAGACGGGAATCGCCTCTTTTCCCAAAATTTTGACCTTTGGATTTTTTTCCTTTTTTCTGAAATTTTTGAAAAAATGCTTTAAATAGAAAGTTTTCATTAAAATTTTAATAACAATCATTTTTAAAAAAAAAGACAGTAGTTTTGATTATTTTTACTATTAAACGAAATTGAAATCTTTAAAAAGGGTGTATCTCGTAAACGATAAGCCCTACAAGGGTGAAATTTCCACAGTGATTAGACAGGGAAACGCCTCTTTTTAGAAGTTTTGACCTAGGGTTTTTTAATTTTTTTCTGGTTTTAAAATTCTTTAAATTTGAAAAGTTCTCATTCAAAATTTTTAAAAACAATCGTATTTTTTGTAACGACAGTAGTTTTGATTATTTTTTCTATGTAAACGAAATTTAAATCTTTTAAAACCTTATCTCGTAAACGATAAGCCCTACGAGGCTAAAAATTTTCCCCAGTGATTAGACCCCGGGGAAACGCCTCTTTTTTGAAGTTTTGACCTAGGATTTTTTTAATTTTTTTTCTGAATTTACGAAAAAAAGCTTTAAATTGAAAAATTTTAAATTTTTAAAATTTTTAAAAACAATCGTATTTTTAACGACAGTAAATTTTTATTATTTTTTACTATGTAAACGAAATTAAATCTTTAAAAAGGGTGTATCTCGTAAACGATAAATACAGGGCCAAAAAACCCCAGTAAATTTGACGGGGGAATTTGCCTCTTTTTCAGTTTTTACCTAAGGTTTTCTCATTTTTGCTGAATTTACGAAAAAGCTTTAAATGAAAAAAGTTCTCATTCAAAATTTTAATAACAATCCCTATTTTTAAAAACAAAAGGGAGTTTTGATTATTTTTACTATAACTTAAAAAAATTGAAATCTTTAAAAGGCCCGTATTTTGTAAAAAGATAAAACCCCACGAGGGTGAAAATTTTCCCCAGTGATTAGACGGGTCAACCCCCTTTTTTGAAGTTTTGACC
Organism: Teleogryllus oceanicus; assembly: GCA_964035755.1. NCBI lineage: Eukaryota > Metazoa > Arthropoda > Insecta > Orthoptera > Gryllidae > Teleogryllus > Teleogryllus oceanicus. Next base: position 10,656 of record CAXIVR010000873.1, read on the forward strand.
TAGGATTTTCTCATTTTTTTCTGAATTTACGGGAAAAAAAGCTTTAAAAAAGAAGGGTTCTCATTTAAAATTTTTTAAAAACAATCTAAATTTTTTTAACGCGGGAGTTTTTTTATTATTTTTTTCTATGTAAACGAAATTTAAATTTTTAAAAACCCGTATCTCTAAACGATAAATTTGGGGGAAATTTCCACAAAATGATTAGACGGAATCCCTTCTTTTTGAAGTTTTGACCTAGGATTTTCCCAAATTTTTTCTGGTTTTCGAAAAAATGCTTTAAAATTTTTAAAATTTCATTAAATTTTAAAAACAATCGTATTTTTAGTAACGAGAATAGTTTTGATTATTTTTACTATTAAACGAAAATTGGGGAAAACTTTAAAAAGGGTGTATCTGTTTAAAAGTAACCCCACGAGGCTGAAAATTTTTCCCAGTGATTAGACGGGAATCGCCTCTTTTTCGGGGAAATTTTTTACCCGGTTTTTCATTTTTGCTGAATTTACGAAAAAATGCTTTAAATTGAAAATTCCCATTTAAAATTTTTAAAAAAATGCATTTTTTTCACAGTAGTTTTTAAATTTTTTTTCTATGTAAGCGAAAAAGGGAAAACTTTAAAAACCCGTATTTGTAAACGATAAGCCCTACGAAGGGTGAAAATTTCCCCCAGTGATTGGGGGGGAATCCCCCTTTTTCAAATTTTGACCTAGGATTTTTCATTTTTTTTCTGAATTTGAAAAAACTTTAAATTGAAAAGTTCTCATTCAAAATTTTAATAACAATCGTATTTTTAAAACGGGAGTTTTTATTATTTTCTATTAAACGAAAAGGGAAAAATTTTAAAAACCCGTATCTCGTAAACGATAAGCCCTACGGGCCCGAAAATTTTCCCCAGTGATTAGACGGAAAACGCCTCTTTTTCAAATTTTTTACCCGGATTTTCTCAATTTTTTCTGAAATTTTCGAAAAAAAAGCTTTAAATTGAAAGTTCTCATTCAAAATTTTTTAAAAACAATCCCTATTTTTAGTAACAAAAGTAGTTTTGATTTTTTTACTTTTGTAAACGGAAAATTTAAATCTTTAAAAGGGGGTTTTATCTCTAAACGATAAGCCCTGAACTTTAAAATTTTCCCCTGATTAGACAGGAATCGCCTCTTTTTTCCGAAGTTTTGACCTAAGTTTTCTCTTTTTTCTGAAATTTTCGAAAAAATGCTTTTTTAAAAATTTATTCAAATTTTAAAAAAATCCTATTTTTAGTAACGACGGGAGTTTTGATTATTTTTTCTATTAAAAAAAAAAATTGAAATCTTTAAAAGGCCCCGGGTGTAAAAAAATTGTAAAGCCCTACAAGGTGAAAATTTCCCACAATGATTAGACGAGGGAAACGCCTCTTTTTTCGAAGTTTTTGACCCAGGAAATTTTCCCCATTTTTGCTGAATTTTTCGAAAAAATGCTTTAAAAAAGAAAATTCTCATTCAAAATTTTTTTTTAAAAATCGTTTTTTAAATAACGCAGGAGTTTTGATTATTTTTACTATGTAAAAACGAAAAGAAATCTTTAAAAAAGGGTGTATTTAAACGATAAGCCCAGAGGCTGAAATTACGTGATTAGGGGAAAACGCCTCTTTTTTTAAAAATTTTACCTAGGGGTTTTCTTTTTTGCTGAATTTGAAAAATGCTTTAAATTAAAGTTTCATTCAAAATTTTAATTTAAACGTATTTTTAGTAACGACAGTAGTTTTTTATTATTTTTACTATTAAACGAAAAGAAATCTTTGGCCCGTTCTCGTAAACGGTAAAGCCCTGAAGGGTAAAAAAACCACAGTGATTAGACGGGGAAACGCCTCTTTTTCGAAGTTTTGACCTAGGATTTTCTCTTTTTTCTAAAATTTTCGAAAAAATGCTTTAAATAGAAAAAGTTCTCATTCAAAAATTTTAAAAAACAATCCCTATTTTTAGTAACGACGGGAGTTTTGATTATTTTTTTTCTATTCAAAAAGAAAATTTAAATCTTTAAAGCCCCAAACTCTCTTGATAAAACCCCACGAGGCTGGGGAAAATTTTCCCAATGATTAGACGGGAAACGCCTCTTTTTTAAATTTTTTACCTGGAAATTTTTTCATTTTTGCTAATTTTTCGAAAAAGTTTTAATTTAAATGAAGAAAAACTCATTTTAAAATTTTTTTAACTCATTTTTTTTAACGAAGGGAGTTTTGGTTTTTTTTTTACTATTAAACAAATTGAAATCTTTAAAAAAGGGTGTATCTGGGATAAGCCCCACGGGCTGAAATTTCCCCAGTGATTGGGGGGGAATCCCCTTTTTTTTTAAAATTTGACCTAGGAAATTTTTTCATTTTTGCTGGTTACGAAAAAAAGCTTTTAAAAAGAAAAGTTTTTCATTCAAAATTTTAATAACAATCGTATTTTTAAAAAGACGGGAGTTTTTATTATTTTTACCAAAGTAAACGAAAATTTAAATCTTTAAAGGCCCGTATCTCGTAAACGATAAGCCCTACAGGGGGAAATTTCCACAGTGTTTGACGGAATCGCCTCTTTTTTTGAAGTTTTGACCTAGGATTTTCTATTTTTTTCTGAATTTACGAAAAAATGCTTTAAATAAAAAGTTCTCATTCAAAATTTTTTAAAAACAATCGTTTTTTTTTTTTAGCGACGGGAGTTTTAAATTTTTTTTTACTATGTAAAAGAAATTGAAATCTTTAAAAACCCGTATCTCTAAAACGATAAGCCCCAAAGAAGGCTGAAATTTCCCAGTGATTAGAAGGGAAATCGCCTCTTTTTCAGAAAATTTTTACCTAGGATTTTTTTATTTTTGCTGAATTTACGAAAAAAAGCTTTTAAAAAGAAAGTTCTCATTCAAAATTTTTTAATTTCAATCGTATTTTTTTTCCCAAAGACGGGAGCAGGGTTATTTTTACTAGTAAACGAAATTGGGGAAAACTTTAAAAAGGGGTTTTCTCGAAACGATAAAGGGCCCCACGAGGAAGAAATTTCCCAGTGTTTTTGACGGAATCGCCTCTTTTTTTAAATTTTGACCTAGGATTTTTAATTTTTTTCTGAATTTTTTGAAAAAATGCTTTAAAGGAAAAAGTTTCCCCATTTCCCAAAAATTTTAAAAAACAATCGTATTTTTTGTAACGACAGTAGTTTTGATTTTTTTTTTTTACTATGTAAACAGGGGGGGAAATCTTTAAAAACCCGTATCTCTAAAAGATAAGCCCTACAGGCCCGAAATTTTTACAGTGATTAGACGGAAAACGCCTCTTTTTTGAAGTTTTTACCTGGATTTTTTCATTTTTGCTGAATTTACGAAAAAAGCTTTAAATAGAAGGGGTTCTCTTAAAATTTTTTAAAACAATCGTTTTTTTTAAAGTTTGACGGGAGTTTTGATTAATTTTTTCTATTAAAAATTTAAATCTTTTAAAAACCCCGTATCCCCAGAAAAAGATAAGCCCCACAGGCTAAAAATTTCCCCCAGTGATTAGAAAGGGGAAACGCCTCTTTTTGAAGGTTTTGACCAAGTTTTCTCATTTTTGCTGAATTTGAAAAAAAGCTTTTAAAAAAGGGTTTTCATTCAAAATTTTTAAAAACAATGTATTTTTAGAACGACAGTAGTTTTTTTATTATTTTTTATTAAACGAAATTGGGAAAACTTTAAAAAAGGGTGTATCTCGTAAACGATAAGCCCCACAAAGGCTGAAAATTTTCCCCAGTGATTAGACGGGGAAACGCCTCTTTTTTAAAAGTTTTGACCTAGGATTTTCTAAATTTTTTTGTTTGGAAAAAACCTTTTAAAATTTAAAAAATTCCATTTAAAATTTTTTAAAAACAATCGTATTTTTTTTTAACGACCCGTAGGTTTTTTTTATTTTTTCTATGTAAACAAAATTTAAATCTTTAAAACCCGTATCTCGTAAAGATAAGCCCTACGAGGCTGAAATTTTCCCCAGTGATTAACCCGGAATCCCTCTTTTTCGAATTTTGACCTAGGATTTTCTCATTTTTTTCTGAATTTACGAAAAATGCTTTTTAAAAATTAAAGGTTTCTCATTCAAAATTTTTAAAAACAATCGTATTTTTTAACGACGGGAGTTTGGGTTATTTTTTTCTATAAACAAAATTTAAATCTTTAAAAAACCCGTATCTCAAACGATAAGCCCTACGGGGCTAAAAAATTTCACAGTGATTAGACAGGAATCCCCCCTCTTTTTCGAAGTTTTTACCTAGGATTTTCTCATTTTTTTCTGAATTTACGAAAAAAAGCTTTAAATTTTAAAAGTTCTCATTCAAATTTTAATAACAATCCCTATTTTTTGTAACGACGGGGTTTTTATTATTTTTACTATGTAAACAAGTGGGGAAAACTTTAAAAGGCCCGTATCCCCGTAAACATAAGCCCCACAAAGGCCCGGAAAATTTTTACAGTAAATTTGACGGGGAAACGCCTCTTTTTTTGAAGTTTTGACCTAGGATTTTCTCTTTTTTTTTTGAATTTACGAAAAAAGCTTTAAAAAAGAGTTCTCATTCAAAATTTTAATAACAATCGTATTTTTAATTGACGGTAGTTTTGATTATTTTTACTTTGAAAGAAAATTTGGGAAAATTTTTTTAAACCCTTTTCTCTAAACATGGGCCCTACGAGGCCCGGGAAAAAACCACAGTGATTAGACCCCGGAATCGCCTTTTTTTCGAAGTTTTTACCTAGGATTTTCTCATTTTTTTCTGAATTTACGAAAAAAACTTTAAATTGAAATTCTCATTTAAAATTTTTTAAAAACCCAAAACCCTATTTTTTGTAACGACGGGAGTTTTTATTATTTTTACTATTAAAGAAATTAAATTTTAAAGGGTGTATTTGTAAACGATAAGGCCCCACGAGGTGAAATTTCCCCAGTAAAAAAACGGGGAAACGTTTTTTTCAGAAGTTTTGACCCCAGGATTTTTTTTCATTTTTGCTGAATTTTTCGAAAAAAAGCTTTTTAAATTTGAAAAGTTCTCATTTAAAATTTTTAAAAACAATCCCTATTTTTAGTAACAAGTAGTTTTGATTATTTTTACTATGTAAACGGAAAATTTAAATTTTAAAAAACTGTATTTGTAAAAAGTGCCCTACAGGCAAAATTTTCCCCGTGATTAGACGAAATCCCCTTTTTCCGAAGTTTTGACCTAGGGGTTTTCTCATTTTTTTTCTGAAATTTTCGAAAAAAAGCTTTAAAAATTTAAAAAATTTTTCATTCAAATTTTTAAAAACTCAAAATTTTTTTGTAACGACAGTAGTTTTGATTATTTTTACTATTAGGGTTAAATTTAAATCTTTAAAAGGGTGTATTTTGAAAAAAGATAAGCCCCCAGGTGAAAATTTTCCCAGTGATTAGACGGGAATCGCCTCTTTTTGAAGTTTTTTATAAGGTTTTTCATTTTTCTATTGCGAAAAAAAATGCTTTAAATAGAAGGAAATTTCCCATTCAAAAATTTTTAAAAAAACAATATTATTTTTGTAACGACGGGAGTTTTGATTATTTTTACTATTAAGCAAAAAAAATCTTTAAAGGCCCGTATCTTAAAACGATGGGCCCCACGAGGGTGAAATTTTTCCCCAGTAAATTTGACGGGGAAACGCCTCCTTTTTTTTTTTTGAAGGGTTTTTACCTAAGGTTTTTATTTTTGCTGAATTTACGAAAAAAAGCTTTAAATTTTAAAAGTTCTCATTTAAAATTTTAACAATCGTATTTTAAATAAAGACAGTAGTTTTTAATTTTTTTTTACTATTAAGCAAAATTGAAATCTTTTAAAAGGTTTATTTGTTAAAAAGATAAACCCCACGAGGCTGAAATTTCCACAGTAAATTTGACGGGGAAACGCCTCTTTTTTTTTAAATTTTGACCCAGGATTTTCTCATTTTTGCTGAATTTACGAAAAAATGCTTTTAAAAATTAAAAGTTTTAATTCAAAATTTTAATAAAAACGTATTTTTTGTAACGACGGGAGTTTTGATTATTTTTATATTCCCAAATTGAAATCTTTAAAAAAGGGTGTATTTGTAAACGATAACCTACGAGGCAAAAAAACCCAGTAAATTTGACGGGGAAACGCCTCCGAAGGTTTTTACCTAGGATTTTCTCATTTTTTTGAATTTACGAAAAAAAGCTTTAAAATTAAAAGTTCTCATTTTAAAATTTTTAAAAACAATCGTAAATTTTTGAAAAGACCCGGGAGTTTTGTTAATTTTTTCTATTTAAAAAGAAATTGAAATTTTAAAAGGGTGTATCGTAAACGATAAAAACCCTACGGGGCTAGAAAAAAACCCAGTGATTAGACGGGAATCGCCTCTTTTTGAATTTTGACCTAGGATTTTTCATTTTTTTCTGAATTTACGAAAAATGCTTTAAATGAAAGTTCTCATTCAAAATTTTTTAAAAAAAATCGTATTTTAGTAAAGACGGGAGGTTTTTATTATTTTTACTATTAAAAGAAATTTAAATTTTAAATTTTATCTCTAAACAAAAAGCCCTACGAAGGGGTGAAATTTCCCCAGTGATTGAAAAGGGGAAAACCCCCTCTTTTTCGGGTTTTGACCTGGATTTTCTTATTTTTTTTCTGAATTTTTAAAAAATGCTTTAAATTGAAAGTTCTCATTCCCAAAAATTTTTTTAACAATCTATTTTTAGTAACGACAGTAGTTTTAAATTTTTTTTACTATGTAAAAAGGAAAATTTAAATCTTTAAAAGGCCCGTATCTCGTAAACGATAAGCCTACGAGGCTAAAAATTTTCCCAGTGATTAGACGGGGAAACGCCTCTTTTTCGAAGTTTTGACCTAAGGGTTTTCTCATTTTTTTTCTGAATTTGGAAAAATTCTTTAAATAGAAGAGTTCTAAATTTAAAATTTTAATAACAAACCTATTTTTTGTAACGACGGTAGTTTTTATTATTTTTTTCTATTTAAAACGAAATTTAAAAACTTTAAAAAGGGTGTATCGTGGGGATAAACCCTACAAAGGGTGAAATTTCCACAGTTTTGACAGGGGAAAGCCCCTTTTTCGGGAAATTTTTAAACCCGGGGTTTTCTTAATTTTTTTTTGAATTTACGAAAAATGCTTTAAATTGAAAAATTCTCATTCAAAATTTTAATAACAATCCCTATTTTTAATAACGACAATGGTTTTGATTATTTTTACTATGTAAACAAAAGAAATCTTTAAAAAGGGTGTATCTCGTAAAAAAGATAAGCCCCACGAGGGGTGGGAAAATTTTCCCATGATTAGACAGGGGAAACGCCTCTTTTTCAAAATTTTACCAAGGTTTTTCATTTTTGCTGAATTTACGAAAAAAAAGCTTTAAATGAAAAGTTCTCCCTTCAAAATTTTAATTAAAAATCGTATTTTTAAAAAAAAAGGTTTGTTTTGTTATTTTTACTATGTAAAAAGTGAAATCTTTAAAAACCTGTATCTCTAAACGATAAGCCCTACAGGCTAAAAATTTTCCCCAGTGATTAGACGGGAAAAACCCCCTCTTTTTCCCAAGTTTTGACCTGGATTTTTCATTTTTGCTGGAAATTTTCAAAAAGCTTTTTAAAAAGAAGAGTTTCAAACCAAAAATTTTTAAAAACAATCGTAATTTTTGGAAAGACGGTAGTTTTGATTATTTTTTTATGTAAACGAAATTTAAATCTTTAAAAAGGGTGTCTCATAAACGTTGGGCCCCACGAGGCTGAAATTTCCACAGTAAATTTGACAGGAATCGCCTCTTTTTTTTAAATTTTGACCTAGGATTTTCTCATTTTTTGTAAATTTACGAAAAAGCTTTAAATAAAAAGGGGGTTTTTATTCAAAATTTTAATAACAATCGTATTTTTAGAACGACGGTAGTTTTTATTATTTTTTCTATGTAAACGAAATTGAAAAAAATTTAAAAAACCCGTATTTGTAAACGATAAGCCCTACGAGGCCCAAAAATTTTCCCCAGTGATTAGACGGGAAAAACCCCCTTTTTCAAAATTTTTTTACCTAGGATTTTCTCCTTTTTTTCTGAAATTTTTCAGAAAAAAAGCTTTAAAAATTTTAAAAATTTTTAAAAAAAATTTTTAAAAACAATCGAAAATTTTTAAATAACGACGGTAGTTTTTTATTATTTTTATAAAATTAAAAGAAATTGAAATCTTTAAAATGTATCTCGTAAACGATAACCTACGAAAACTGAAATTTCCCCAGTAAAATTGGGCAGAATCGCCTCTTTTTCGAAGTTTTTACCTAAGGTTTTTTTCATTTTTGCTGAATTTACGAAAAAAAGCTTTTAAAAAAAAAGGTTCTCATTCAAAATTTTTAAAAACAATCGTATTTTTTGTAACGACGGGAGTTTTGATTATTTTTACTATGTAAACGGGGTTTAAATCTTTAAAAGGCTGTAACTCGTAAACGTAAGCCCTACGAGGCTGAAATTTCCCAGTAAATTAAGAGGAATCGCCCCTTTTTTTTAAATTTTGACCTAAAAAAATTTTTCATTTTTTTTCTGAAAAATTTTGAAAAAAAGCTTTAAATAAAAAGTTCCCATTTAAAATTTTTTCAATCGATTTTTTTTAACACGTAGAAATTTTTTTACATTAAACAAATTTAAATCTTTAAAAATTATTCTAAACATAAGCCCCCATAAATTTCCCAGTATTAGAGGGGTCTCTTAAATTTTTTATAGGAATTTTCTCATTTTTTCTAATTTAAAAAATCTTTAAATGAAAGTTCTTTCAAAATTTTTTAACAAACGTTTTTTGAACGACGGGGTTTTGTTATTTTTCTATGAACGATGAAATCTTTAAAAGGGGTTTTCTCGAAACGATAAGCCCCACAGGCTGAAATTTCCCCAGTGTTTAACGGGAATCCCTCTTTTTTTGGTTTGACCAGGTTTTTCAATTTTTTCTGAAATTTCGAAAAAAAGTAAAAGAAAAATTCTCATTCAAAAATTTTAAAAACAATCGTATTTTTAATAACAGTAGTTTTGATTATATTTTACTATGAAACGAAAAGAAATCTTTTAAAGGCTGTATCTCGAAACGATAAGCCCACGGGCTGAAATTTCCCAGTGATTAGACGGAATCCCCTCTTTTTTTGAATTTTGACCTAATTTTTTATTTTTCTTTTAAAAAATCCAAAAAGAAAGTTCTCATTTAAAATTTTTAACAATCATTTTTAGAACAATGTTTTTATTATTTTTTTCTATTAAAAAAATGAAATCTTTAAAGGCTTATCTCGTAAACGATAAGCCCCACAGGTGAAATTTCCACAGTGATTAGACGGGGAAACGCCTCTTTTTCAAGTTTTGACCTAGTTTTTCATTTTTGCTTTCAAAAAAAGCTTTAAATAGAAATTCTCATTCAAAATTTTAATAACAATCTATTTTTTGTGGGCGGGAGTTTTTTTTTTTTATAAACAGATGAAATTTTAAAGGCTGTATCTCGTAAACGATAAGCCCCCACGAGGGTAGAAATTTCCGTATTGAAGGGGAAACGCCTCTTTTTCAAGTTTTGACCAATTTTCTATTTTTCTAAAATTTTGTCTTTAAATGAAATTTTTTATTCAAAATTTTAATAACAATCTATTTTTAAACCGACGGGAGTTTTATTATTTTTACTATTAAACGAAAATTGAAATCTTTAAGGCTGTATTTGTAAACGATAAGCCCTACAGGGTAAATTTTCCCAGTAAATTTAAAGAATCCCTCTTTTTCAATTTTGACCTAATTTTTTATTTTTTTGAAATTTAAAAAAATCTTTAAATAAAAGTTCCATTTAAAATTTTAATAACAATCATTTTTTGCGACGTGTTTTGATTATTTTTTTAAAAAAAATTGAAAA
>CAXIVR010000874.1:0-12636 GCA_964035755.1 Teleogryllus oceanicus
TCTTCATCATACCCTTTCTTGCCTTTTTTCCATCCTCAAGGGTCTTCCCACCCTCCCAACATTTTTCTATCACTTCCCCCTAAAAATTTGGTTCCCCTCCTTTCATCCTCTATTTCTTCGTTCTATTCAGTCTACTGAACCACACCATCATTTTTTCCCCAAAAATTTTTAATCTCGAAGATTCACCCCTTAATCTCCTTCTTTATATCCCTCCCAGTCCCCCCTTTTTCGCTGCCGTTCCGGGGCGTTGAACTCAAAGCAGTTTGTCACCAGGCTTTCCCTCAAGAAATATGTAGGGGAAGGGAAGGGTTTGAAAAAATATGAAGGCGAGAGGGGTTTTGGGCGGGACCGTAACGTCATTTGGGCGGCGGGGGGGCGCTGTGACAGTGGGGTTGGAAAGTTTCCCCCCTTCCCCCAACGACGATGCGGTCAAGAAAGTAGAAAAGTGCCGAGACTACGCTCCCCAGATTTTTCCCTGGGCCAATTGCTGCTCGGGAGTTGGCTGTCACGAATATGATTCCTTCGCGCCAGGTATCATATATATATATATATATATATATATATATATTATTTTTTGATTAAAAACGTTACATACCCCCCCAAAGGGCGGGGGAAAGAATTTTTTAAAAACCCGGCCAACGCGGTGGATTTTTGGAATATTTAAATTTGGAGACCCCATTTTTAAAAAAGGCAGAGGGGGTGGATAAAAAAAAAGTTCTTTCTGAAGGTAGAGCTGAACGGGGGGCCCCGGGAAACGTACCCCAGGAAGTGATTTTGGCCAAATTTATTTTTTAATTTTTTGGGGAAAACCTTTCTAAAAGCCAAAAGGGGATTTTTTTATAAATTGTTAAACATAATCTTAAAGAAAGGTTAGAAATTTATAAATTTATAAGGGAAGAATTAGGAGAAAGTTTAAAAATAGGGTAATTAATCCTTTCATTTCTTTTCCAGTTTTTTTTTCTCTCTCACATCTTTTCGTATATTTTCTCTTGAAGTTGGTGTTCATAAAAAAGGGGTGATCCGGGTCTTTTTCCTCTGAATACCCAGTTGGTCATTAACTGTAATCGAAAATAAAGAAAATTTCATTAAGTTTTCGTAAAAAACGAACGAGAAGAAGAAGGCGATTTCGGGAGCAACGGCGTTCTCCCCGACCACGACGCTAAAAAAAGCAGCTCGGTGGAAAGGTGAGAAGGAAGAAAGTGGACTGCTCTGGGGCCGAGAACACAGTAACCCAAAAAAAATTTTTGTGGGGATAGGAGTGTTCATTTTTAAAAAGAAACCATTTTATCTTTGTAAAAAAAAAGGGGAGGGTAAAGATTTCCCAAAAAGATGAAAAGTAAAATCATTTTTTTCCCATTTCAATACGTGAGAAGTCAATCTTTTCTTTAAAAAAGGATTTCAAGATAAATAGTAAAAGTGATTAATTTGTGTAAATATAATTATAATAATAGTAATTCTTTTTATTTTAGAGAAAAAAGTTTTTTTTTGTTTAAAAGTAATGTTAAGGAAAAGTTTTAAATTTTTGATTTTCAATGTTTTTTTTCAAATTTTGAAAAGTAATTTTAAATTTCTTTCAATTTCTAAAAGTGTTTTTTAAAAAATTTGGGGTTGTAGATGAAAGAGGAAATTGTGTATTTTTTTTTAGTGTGTTTTTTTCAGTAAAGAGTATTTTGTATTTGTTTTTTTTTTGTTGCCATTGTTGTTTTGAAAACACCAATATTTTTAGAATATATTCTGAATTTAGTGAAAAGTGATTTACCCGAGTTTTTTGAAATTTTTTACCAATCCAAAAACGATTTTCCCGCCCCTCCCCCCTTTTTTTTTATTTTTCCCACCTGGGACTCTATACTGAGCTAGTGGCCATCGGTGAATGGTTTTCCCACCCCAAGCCCGTCTCAGGTCGGGTGCGGCCCCCTTGCCCGCCGACTGTGGCTCGCAATTGGCCCCCTGGGGTCGTTATTGGATCATTTAAAAACTGATTTGGGAATAACTGAGCCCAAAAATTTTGGGGAACAAAAATTACTAGTACAATTGAATCACAGTTCAAAAAATTTTATTCGATACAATGTGTTGAAAAAAGTGTTATTTCGGGGTTTTTTTTTCTCAAAAGGATATTTAAAAAAGAGTTTTATCAGTTTCAAATTGTGTCTGGTATTTCGGGAAATATTTTGAGAGGTGTATGGTGTCTGGAAAAAATTGTTGTTCGGGGAGTTAATAGATTCAAATGGCGATAAGATAACGGGCTGGAATTTACCTCGTGGAAGGAATTTTGAAAATCAGATAGCGATGGGGAAACGGGGGGGACAAGCACCAGGTACGATGATCGTGGGGGAAACGACAGGAGTAGAACTAGGAAGGGAGGGCGGGCACCCCCGACGTCAAAACGCCAAACGAGATCAGGAAGGAAGAACGAAACCTCAGGGGCTAATTCAATGATGAACGTTAAAGGTCAATTTATAACAATTAGATGGGGTTAGCCATGCAGGATGAAAAAAAGGGGAAACCAAAAAAAATTAGGGTTATTTTGGAAACTAAACTAGAGGAGAAAAAAGGCATTTGGAAACTAAAGAGGAGAATAACTCCAATAAATATTTTGGAAAACCCAAATTAAAAGAAAATAACCGGCAAAAAATATTGGAAACTAAATAGGGGAAAAAAAGGTTATTTTGGAAACTAAACTAGAGGAGAACGGGGGTTTTTTGGAAACTAAATGGGAGAACAAGGCTACTTTGGAAAAAATTAAAAAAATAATCGGCAAAAAATAGGAAACAAAATTCACGAATTCAACGAAATTAGAAAAAAAAGAAAGAAAAAAATTTTAAAAAGCACAGTTTCTGAATTGGGGGAATGGAAATCGAATTTAGGCGAGGCAAAAGTTGCCGGGAACACGAAACTTGAAAAAATTTCGGGCGGGGACGTTAGAAGAAAATGGATCAAGTAACGAAAAAATTTGAAAATGGTCAAAACACAATCGGATCATCCGCCGTATCCGCCCAGATTGAGGTAGAACAAGGGTGAAAATTTCCCGAAATTGTTCTGAAAAAGTTCGGGTTTCGCTAATTTAATAGTGGAAAAAGGTTTTCTGAACGGGATGGCGTTCTAACATCAAATTAATGCTATAGGGGAGTAGAACAAAAAAATCAATTAGAAAATTTACCATAAAATGGGGGAAGGTTAACGATGTTTCTTCCTTTTAAATCTAATTTCGTAGCGGGAGATGAAAATCCTTTGTTTTTATGAAAGAGGTAGATAATTTTTTTCTTTAAATTGTGTTGGACGAAAAAATAGAATCGTTTATCGATGTTGGGGGTAATAAAATCTGGGCAGATGTTGGAAGTTTCCCAAAATTTGGCCCAACTCAAAGAAAAATTTTATTCAAAATTTTGGAAAACGAAACTCAAATCAATTTTAAAGGTAGGGTAGGTACGTGGAAAAAAGGGTGATTATGGGAATATGAAAGGAAATTGCTTTTTCAAATTTTTATCCGACGATCCCGGGATAAGAAATTGTCTGTTTATTAATACGCATTTCCTTCCCCGACCAAAATTTGTTTAAAGAATCTTTTCCAATGTCCACTAAAAAATTAATACGCCAGGATTGTATGATGCCACTTTCGTGTAAAAAAAGGGTTTCAGAAAGAACAAATCAATGGCCCGGTAAATGGTCAAGATAGCAGAAAAACAACAATAATGAAAACAAACCGAAACAGGAGAAACAAAACGAAACATTCAAAAAAAAAACAAACATGCTAGACAAGACAGGACCTGTCTAGGATAGAAATGAAAAATTCTATTGATAGGGGGTTTCCAACCCAGAAATACAGGAAAGTCTTTCCGGACATGAGTGGGAAAATTAGAAAGGTTTGTTTCCCCGCCATCCCCCCAAAACCTGAACAATCGTGAAGAAGGGGGCGATATTATCAATCGAATTAATTCATTTGATGATGAACTGTAGAGAAACGATGTCTAAAGCAACAAAAAAAACGTTAACTGAAGTATTGCTTGGGAATCAAAGGGTTTTAAAACAAGAACCCAAAAAAGATTTTCAATTCGAAATAGAATTAACAGATAAAACACCTTTCACGGGTTCCCAATATTCATTCCAGAAAAACATAAGGAAGAGGTGGTGTCATTGCTACCATGGTCGAAAATTCATCTTAAACCCAAAACCCTTATCTAAATCCGATAGTGCTCGTAGAAAAAAGTAATGGGAAGATAAGGTTTTTGTTTAGATGCAAGGCGATTGAATCGTTACCTTACCGTACGAGACAGACCCTTTCGTGTAGAGGTTTTAATAATCAATTATCCGGATCAATGGTTGAGTTCAACCACCCCATCGATTTGGGAAATAGCGATAGCACCCGAATTAGACAATATACGGATTTATTCACCGGGTTTCGTTTTTCAAAAAATGCCATTTGGGCTAAAAACATGCATCTGCTCTTTTACAATGTTTAAAATATCATTGGCAGAGAGATGTCCAGCGATGTTTTTTTCTATATTGATGACTTTTGTATTCAAGACATTTAAGAAACATGCTGCTAGATATTTTGTTGAAACTCTGATTGAAAAAAAATTTACAATGAATTTGGAAAAATAATTTCTACAAACAAGTTAAGTTCCTGGGTTATGATGTGACGTTAACGAGTCAAAAAGAATATGGAAAAAATGGAGATAAAAAATTGCAAAAAACAAACAACTTAAAAGTTTGTTAGGTTTAATTATTACGCCAGATTTATTCCTAATTTCCCATGCCCTTAAATATTTTTTGTTGCGGAAAACAATAGATGGGAAATGGAAGAACAAAGAAATAGCTTTCAACAATTTAAAAAATTTCCATGGTCTGATGATAGCTTATCCAATTTTATTTGTTCATTTCCAGACCGACAGTAGCAACAATGGGCCCTTCTTTCAAGAAATTGATAACCAAAAGAAGATTATAGCAATTTGAGTCGTTTTTGAAAAAAACCCGAAACTGTTTCCCGGGGACAGAAAAGGAGGTAATGCTATTGTTTGGGCAATACACCGATTAAAGAATACCTTTGGGGGAAAATCATTCATTATTGAACGATATAAACTTTATTTTTTAAAAAAATTACCCGAATAACGATCGTCTACTAAGGTGGGTAATTTGGGTTCAAAAATTTCTTTTGGTGGGGTGCCCAGCAGTGTAATTTGTTGGTTTACGTAAAATGTCACTAAAAAGTAAATCAAGCCCAACATTTTGTTTCCGGCCACCAATTCATTTGAATGTAATGAGTATCCAGGTCTAACGGGGAAAAAATTGCAAAATTTAAGAATCTGATGCCCACGATGGAAAAATTAAAAAAATTTGTTGGGGAGAACTCGGCCACTGATCCAGATGTAAAACGGGGCCCGACCCGTTAAATGGGAAAGGAATCAAGTTTTGCTCTAAGAGGCAACAACATCCATTTTTTAGTTTGGGAAAGCAAGGGTTAACAACCCATCATCTGGCTAGTACATCTTTAGCTATTTTTGGGGGAGAAAGTAAACCGCAAATTTAAAATTTTTTTGGAAAGGGGGGAAAAACGGTTGACGACGGGTTGCCTGTGAAATTTTGAAAACTAAACCCAATCGACATTACTGGCGCCCTGTACGCAATAATCCTTCAAAAGAAAACATTAGTTTATAGATTTGTATGGGCCTTTTCCAAAGGGCCCAAAAAAGGGGGATAAACATATTTTGGTATGCATTGATGTGTTTTCCCAAACTAAACCCAAATATACCCCGTTAATAAAGCGTGAAAAAACCCGTATCAACAATAAGTTCCAATTTGCCGGGCCATATGCAAAAGGGGCTGAAGATCACGGTGCCCAATTCACAGTGAACCCTGGTTACAGGGGCCCTGCAACATATGAAATTTAAGCTTATGTTCGGGATTAACATCCCAGTCTAATCCTTCAGAAGTTATGAAAGAATTGTCAGGCTATTCAAGTCTACGTGTCGAAACAAAACAGGTCCCGCTAATTCCAACATTAAAAATGGTTGAATCAAATCTACCATGATTCGTTTAATGACCCCATTTGAACCCATTTCAAAAAAAGCAGAGCATCCATTGCAAACCATTATGAAACCAGAGATAGAAAACAAAATCAAAATAAGAAGAAAATTTTGAAAAATTAAAAAGGGGACAAAGAAAATTAAAGCTCAGGAAACCTTATGAATTGAAGAAGGGGAGAAAGTATTATTAAAGGGGTTCCCAAAAATTGGATTTGATTCCAAACAGTATCATAAATTTTTCGATTGTTTGAGGACCGTACTAATTGTAATTACAAATCCAATGTAGCCTGTTTAAAAATAAAGTAAAAATCGGAAATACATTTTCCCCGTTTTCGACCATTTAAAGAATGAAATAAGTCAAAAAGATGAAACAAACAAAAAAGTAACCGCAAGAAACATTTAAAAAAAATAGAAAACAAGAGGGAGAAAAAAGGAGGAAAAAGGGAAAAAGGGGAGAGGAAAAAAAAGGAGTAAAAATTAAAAAGGGAAGAGAACAAGATTTCGACGTTCTAGAATCAAGAAAAAAAAAAAGCATAAATTTTGTGAAAAAATTTTTTCGGCAAAGAAATCAAACCCATAAAAACTTTTTTTTTGAAAGAAGGGGGTTTTTGACCGCCCGTTTTCTTTGATTCCCAAACTTACATCCGCCCTAAAAAACGAGGAAAAAAATATTTTGAACCCCAAAGCGGATGGATTTTGGAATGATAATTGAAATTTAAAAAAGAAGCCACCAGCCAAAAGGGGAGACCGGAGGCGGGTGAAAAAAAAATTCTTTTTAGGTAGCAGCTGAACTGGGCGGGCGTATGGGAAAAAGGGACCCAGGAAGTGACATTGCAGCAAACTTGATTTCAACTTTTTGAGAAAACTCTTCTAGAAAACCGAAGATAATTATTCTTTATAAAATTAAAACATAACTTAAAAAAAGGTAATAAAAATGTTTTGAATTTTTTTAAAGGAAGAATTAGGGAGAAGTTTTTAATAGATGGCAGTAATTAAAAGCTTGATTATTTCTCTTTGTTTTTTTTTTTTTCTCTCACATGCTTTTTTTATTTAAATACTTTGAAAATTTGGGGTTCAAAAAAAGGGGTGATCTCGGGTTCATTTCCTCTGAATATCCCGTTGGTCATTAACTGTAATCGAAAAAAAATAAAATTCATATGAGAGTATTCAAGCATATAAAACGAAAAGGGAAAAAGAAGGCGATTTTTAGGGAACAACGGGGTTCCCGAGGCCACGACGCTTCAAACCAAGCGCTCGGGGAAAAAGGGGGAAAAAAGAAAGTGGACTGCTCTACGGCCGGGAAAACCCGTAAAGGGCGTTCCAAAAAAAATGTTTTTTAGGGGTAGGGTGATTCAGTTTAAAAGAAAGCTATTCTTATCATCACGTAAAAAGAAAGGGGGGGTTAAAAATTTACCACTTAAAAAATAAGAAAAATAAAAATAATTTTTTCCGACTTCTAATCTGAGAACAGAATAATCTTTCTTTTAAAAAGGGTTTCAAGATCAAAAAATTTTAATATAGTGATTAAAAGTTTGTGTGAGTATAATTATAATAAATAATTCTCTGGGTTTTAGAGAAAGAGTTTCCTTTTTTTAAAAGTAATTTAGGGTATTAATTTTTATTTTCAATGTGTTTTTTTAAATTTTTAAAATAAATTTTTCATTCTTTCAATTTTTGAAAGTGTTTTTAAACAATTTTTTAGATGGTAGAAATTTGTATTGTGTTTTTAGTGTGTTTTTTTTTTAGTCAAAGTATTTTTTATTTGTTTTTTTTTTTGTGCCATTGTATGTATTTGCAAAGCAAAATTGTTTAGAATATATTCTGAATTTATGAAAAGATTCTCCCGAGTTGTTTGAATTTTTTCATCAATCCAAACGATCTTCAACCCTGCCCATTTTTTTTTTTTGGCCCCCACTGGGACGTTTTACTGAGCTAGTCGGCCCCTCTGGTGAATGGTGTTCACCCCCCGACGTCTCAGGTCGGGGGCTGGCCTTTTGAACCCCCCGACTGTTCCAAAAAATATATATATATATATATATATATATATATATATATATATAATACACATATTTAATATCCAGATCACCTTGTTTAATGTTGTTATTAGTGTAATTTTGCAAGAACAAATAAAAGACTAGAAATGGGGTCTTGTGACAGTGTTTGCTTCTTCCTAAAACGAAAATAGGGGCAATGCAATAAAAAATACTAAACTGTAATCAGAATATCCCGTATGGAGCTAAAAAAATTTAATAGAATTTTTTGACAGAAACGTTCTACCAATAATCTGTCACGTAGTCTAAAACCCAGCCCACCAGCAGTATAGTCCCCTATCAAGTTTAGATGGCGAAGATTTGTCATAGCCTACGAGATTTAACAATGAAAGATATATTTTAATTGAAGGAAAATATCTCTTTCAAGTAATCTCTACTTTTAAGTAAAGAAAAACAGTTCAGACGAAACAAAAACTTAAGTTCTTTGCTCAACGGGCTGCATATTATTGTGATAATTATTAGTTTTTTTCTCAGCGTTACAGTGATCAGCATTGTTATCAGATCTGTAAAGCAAGAATTGTAATTTCGAAGGAAAGTCTGAATGATAATTTAAGCCAGGAGAAAACACACCAATCACTTGGCGTGTTTAATGAGACTTTCGGATCCCAATTCTGAAGAGTTCAGATAATTCAAAAACAAATTCTGAAGAGCACACTCAGGGGGACACTGATCTCAATATACTATTTCTAATCGTCTATTTTAAGGCACAGATTACATTAATACAAACAATATTCGGCGAAATGTGATCTGGATATTAGAAATTGGTTACAAAATGTTTCTGATCTATGTCTGTAGTTACAGCCATCTGTGCAGTGATTTGTATTGAACTCGCCCGCTGTCACGACCTGGCATCAACCCATCCCCATCGTTGCCATTTGGCATCTGCCACTTGCTCCCCGGCATTCCAGAGTGTATCGACGCAACCTCCTCCAGCGCAGGGCGCTAGAAATCCCAGCGGTCCCATCCTCCGCCGCCACCGGCGTGATTACGTCGCCGGCCCTGGCGATTTCGTGCGTGGGAGGAGCGTCGGAACAGAGCAGGAGGGGCGTGGCGGGGAGCGAGTGGAGGGGGAACCAGTGGCGGACAGGGTGAAACGAGACGGAGCCGGGAGATGGACGCGGTGCGGGAGTCGGAAAGGTGCGGAGGCCGAAGCGGGATGGGGAGACAGAAGCGGGCGAGGATATCGAGGCGGACAGGGAGGCCAGCGAGATGGGAAGACAGAAGCGGGCGAGGATATCGAGGCGGGACGGGGAGGCCGAAGCGAGATGGGGGTGCAGAAGCGGGCAGGGGATATCAGGCGGGAGGAGGCCGAAGCGAGATGGGGAGACAGAAGCGGGCGGGATACCAAAGCGGGACGGGGAGGCCGAAGCGAGATGGGCAGACAGAAGCGGGCGGGGATATCGAGGCGGGACAGGAGGCCGAGCGAGATGGGGAGACAGAAGCGGGCGGGATATCGCGGCAGGACGGAGGCCAAGCGAGATGGGAGATAGAAGTGGGCGAGGATATCGAGGCGGGACGGGAGGCCGAAGCGAGATGGGGAGACAGAAGCGGGCGGGGATATCGAGGCGGACAGGGAGGCCCGAAGCGAGATGGGGAGACAGAAGCGGGCGGGGATATCGAGGCGAGACGAGGAGGCCGAAGCGAGATGGGAGAGGAAGCGGGCGAGGATATCGAGGCGGGACAGGGGGGCCGAAGCGAGATGGGGAGACAGAAGCGGGGGGATATCGAGGCGGGACAGGGGGGCCGAAGCGAGATGGGGGGACAGAAGCGGCGGGGATATCGAGGCGGACGGGGAGGCGCGAAGCGAGATGGGGAGACAGAAGCAGGCAGGATACCGAGGCGAGACAGAGGCCAAGCGAGATAGGAGACAGAAGCGGCGGGATATCGAGGCGGAACGAGGAGGCCGAAGCGAGATGGGGAGACAGAAGCGGGCGGGGATATCGAGGCGGGACGGGGAGGCCGAAGCGAGATGGGGAGACAGAAGCGGGCGGAGATATCGAGGCGGGACAGGGAGGCCGAAACGAGATGGGGAGACAGAAGCGGGCGGGGTATCGAGGCGTTACGGGAGGCCGAAGCGAGATGGGGAGACAGAAGCGGGCGTGGATATCGAGGCGGGACGGGAGGCCGAAGCGAGATGGGGACACAGAAGCACGTCAGGAGGAGCGGGATGGAAAGGCCAAGCGGAAGTGGAGGCTGAAATGGGACGGGAGGCCGATGCAGGGCGACCAACCAAACTGGTTGGTCGAAGCGGGAAGCAGGAGGGGGGGACGCCTCGCGCCACCGTAACCTTGCCGGTGGCCGTGCGTCACGCAGCCGCAGTCGCCCCTCGCCGGCCGGCCTCCGCGGCGCAGAGCGGCGGATGGGGCTCGTAAATTCCGCATGCGCGTATCGCCCCCCGCGCGGGTCCTCGTGCCGGAACGAATAGCGCGTCGCCTTTCGCGTCAGGGCTCCGCCGCGCACAGTCTCCCTGGCGCAGCCTTTTACCTGCTTCCGAGCAGGAGTGCCTTTGATGACTACAGAACGATTTTCGTCACTTCTAGAAAATGTTATTGATTATTTCGTGTGTCTGGGAGCGTCAACAACTATGGTCATTGGTCCCCTGGTGTACAGCATGTTTTATCACAGTGGCGGTGTTCTTCCGCGCGAACTGATGAGATCGATGCCGACCTAGCATTCGGCTGGGTGGGATTACCATCCCGTTATCTACTCCAGCAAGGAACCGTCCTAGTCGGACAAGCTCTAATATCCTGACATGTGGTGATATAAAATTGTTCAGTAAGTATCTGGAAGTATTGGGAGAGGATAAGGTAGGAAGATGAAGGATATATGCGCGCGGTCTATCGACCAAGGTACTGCACCGGGAATCATCTGATATTGATCCTAGAATCCATGGGAAACTATCGATCGAATTTCTCTCCGGTTAGAGGCACTGCAGTGACATCAGTTGATGCCTGGGCCATCTGGTGTAGTATTCTCATTCTGATATAGTATGTTAGGCGTAAACTTTGATGTGTATTTCTTATGAGACTCTGACAATACAGCACTGAAAAGACTAAAATAGACTAAAATTACACCAATGAAATTGGTGATATATGCTTGAAAAGACAAGAATGGTTCATTCAGGAAGTTCAAAACGTAAGATCATTGCCCTAGCCATCTAGAATTTTGTTCACTTCTTGTCGTACCCTTCAAGAAGGAGAAAGCAGGTTTAACAAAGAGAGATAAGAGTATTCAACGAAACAGAAGTGAGTGTGGTTGGAACTCACCACCTTTTAGTGCAAAGCTAGCCTTTTATGATGCAGTTCGCCTTGCAATTGCAAGGCAACGCGTTTGAAAGGGTTCAAGCTTTGATCACCACATATCGCGTGAAGTGGCAGCTATTTATGGTAAACTTTACAACCTAATGGTGTGAAGCAAACACACCGTCCATATGCTATGTACGGCCAGGACTCGAAAGAAAACGCTTGAAAGGCGAAACCGTTTCGTACGCCATAAATTCACTATACCTGCAGAGATTTGCACATAGCACCCAGAAGAACGAGGCAAACACACCGTCCTCTACCTCTCTCAGTGCTGCTCTAATGCAAGAATTCTGGCAAGCTGCCAGTGGTGGCCCAATGCGTTTGCCGCCCTTTCACAGACTCAAACCGATTGCATCTGAGCTCTTCCCTTCCCTCCTCTCCTTCCCGCCCGACTGTCTGCCTTAATAAGAGCGAGGCTACATCAGCTGCCCGCAGATAAGCACGAGGGCCACCACTCGTGAGTATTTTCGTCTTTCACTGGACTAGAGCCGATGTGACGATCGCTTTCCTTCATCCTCCCTGCAGCCAGGAGCCTCAACAAGGAATCAGACCAGTTGCTCCGCATAAGAGCTGGGCTAGGGTATGCTAAATGTGCCGCCCACTTGAGCAGCGTGCTGTGCACTACGTTGTTTTGGACACTAAAAGACGCACTTGAAAGGCAAATTCACATTGTCCATCACATTTTACACATACAGATAACAGAATTTGAGCCGGGACTTATTAGTACCTATTCACATGTTCGGTGAAGTAGTGTATCGAAAGTTTTATACCCAAGTTCGCTGTTTCGAATCCCATGAAGTCGTGGATTTTTAAAGCCGAAATTACACTTCGTATGCCTCCTTCGGAAGGGAATAAACAGGACTGTCCCTGTTGTAGATCTACGCATGTAAACGATCCTGAAAAGAAAGAAGCCTGTAGGAATGCATATTTCGTCGCCCGATTGATCAACTTCCTTTCTAGACGGCGAAAGTAGCGTAACACGTGGTGGTGGTCACGCGGAAGAGCACGTCCGATGGCCTGATCCTTACCGCGAAAAAAGTCATCGTTGATTTGAATCAATTGAATTATTCGTGCGAAGCCAGCGCGCTGCGTGGCTGGCTCCTCGCCAGCGCAGCGCTCTCGCAAAGGCGGCGCAGTGTCGGCGTCCGGAGGCGGATGTGGCGGAGGGCGTGCCGCCACGCCCGCGCCGCCGACGCGCTGGGCGGAGGAACACCGGGCCCCCGGCCCCGCCCTTTTTCCCTCTCCTCTCCCCCGCCGGGGGGC
>CAXIVR010000875.1:0-144111 GCA_964035755.1 Teleogryllus oceanicus
CAGAGGCCCGAGCGCTCACCGGAGATGCGGCGGCCGCCGACGCTGACGAGGAGCCGCCAGACGACGGCGGGCTGTCCTGGGCCGTAGGTCGAATAAGGTTCGCGACCCTATTCTGGACCGCTTTCTTCCTCTGGTATGTTAGAGGAGGCGGCAACTTCTCCAACCGCGGGGCCCTGGAGTGACTGCGCAAATGCATCTTGCATTGCCGCTCCGTGGCAAAGGCAGCCCCACATTCCGGTTGTGTACATCGGAATTTCCCTGCTTCCTTGGCCTCCGCAGGGAGCGAGAGAGACCTAAGAGCCGAGCACGAACTCTTATGGTTGTTCCAATGGTCAACCTCATTGAAGCAACCACAGCAGATCTTCCGTACCGGGTGCGTCATTTTGTGCACCGCGGTCAAATGCCTCTTCAGGCTAGCCAGTCTCGCTGTCCATTTGCGAGCGCTGCTGACCGGGTCATGGGAAGCCGGACAGGCAGGGCAACGCGTGTGGGGGGCGGCTGGTAGAGGGAAGAGAACAGATTCTTCTGATTGTAAGGGCTGAAGAGACGGTAGAAAGGGTGGGCCTGCGCGGCGATCCCGAGGACTGACTCCTCCCCGAGGAAGGGGAAGAAGGACGAGCGTCCGGTCCTCTGGCGCGTGCTTGCGGGGCCTGACTTCGTCGATTGGCGTTCAGCGCCCTACAAGTACGGACATGCCCCCTTTTGGCAGCCGAGTTACCGCAGCCAGAACATTTAATTGACACTTGACATGTCGCCGGCCACATGTGGTGGAAGATTAAGTGCGACTTCAAGGAGGTTCTACGCTCCTGGATAACCCCGAGGTGATGGTGAAGGTGCAGTAAGGGCACCTAGTCCTCCTAACAGAGGGGAAGTAGAGTTCCAAGCAGTACTTCCCCGTAAGTCGAGGGGGGATCCTCGGAAGCGAGCTCAAGGTGGTCCTGGGGAAGGCTCCACCGGGGGCTATGGTGGTACGGTCCCCTGAGACCTCCGACACAGTAATCAAGGTTCCGACGTCGGACTCCGAAGCTTCGAAGGCAATGTTGTCGTCGGAAAACTCTTCAGGCGGAGGAATGACCACCGGCAAAACTGTGGGATCTGGGTCAAAGAGCGACTGAACCTGGGACCGGGTGTAAACGAGGTCTTCCCTCATTGGAGGCGCTTCAATCAGAGATGGGGTGGCCAAGGTTTCCGTGAGGGTAACATATTCCTCAGGAATCGCTTGAGACCGGGTGTGGGGCGAGCCATTGCTTCTGGCTAGAGACGCAGTCACCAGAGATTGGGAGGCCAAAGTTTCCGAGATGGTGACGTACTTCTGAGCCAGGAGTTATTGGCTTCACTCAGGTCATTTCCGATGGGGCTTTTCTTCTTTAGACTGGCGGCCAATGTCTCCGAGAGGGTGATAAATTCTTCCTCTAGAATATCTGGGGGATCTCTGTCCCGCCAGATGTCTTGGTCACCAGTAATTTCCGTAATCGATGGAAGGCCTGGGTGCGGCGTGGGCGCAGGAAGAGGACCTTCCAAACCTTCAACCGACAGATCTTCAATAACATTCTCCGTCGCACCAACAGCTGAATGGGAGGAGAATATTGGTCCCCAAAATTCAGCGATCGAGGAAGAGATCGACTGGATCGGAGAAATTGGGGACGGCACTTCCAGACGTGGAGAATCGTCTGCTGGGAATTCCCAAGGGGCAAGATTGACAGGCTGCACCCTGGAAGGCAGCGAAGGAGCAGCAACCACACTGTCCTGTATAGTTATGCAGCTCTCATCCGAGCTGCCCAGAGCAATGGAGTAAGCTATGGCCCGTGGTGTAGATGGGACTGGAGCAATCGGGCTCAGGCTGTCTCTCCAGTGGCCGACTGGCTCAAGCGCCCTCCTTCGGCGTGGACGTAAGCTGCTACGATCCATCTTGCAGTAGGGCAGGGTCAAGGCAACAAAAAGAAAAAACAAGAACAAACAAACAAAAACACACACACACGAAGTCAGTTCCTAACGCACAAACTGCTGTAGGGGCTAACGCGAGCCACAGTACAAAAGGAACACAGCAACGGCGAAAGTAGCAAGACACAAAACTTCCAGAACAAAACCAGACAGGCACTAGCACACGCTAGACGAAAGCACAGCTGGTGGTTCTTGATGTGGTGATGGCAGGGCGGCGCAACGCAGTAGGCTAGATCAGGGGAAGGAGAGAAGGGAGGAAGGGGGGAAGAGAGAGATAGTGCTACCAACTAACTAACCTAATTTTTGACTAACCTAAATAAATGAAGCAAATTAATTAATTTGTAAATCAAGGAACAAGTGGAGAGAAGGTTCCAGAGACCCCACCGTACTGGAAACCTCGAATCCCACAATTCCTATACGGGCTAAACTAACTTAACTAACTTAATCTAAACTAACGATTTTCCCCAGATCCACTCGAGACCCCACCACTCACAAAAAAAAGGCAAATGCGTCGACGGGATTTCCACTACTGGACGACAGCACAGCTCTCATTATACAATACAAGGATATGTTCTTCGTGTTCTTCATGTCATGTGGCTTCATGGGCTTCATGTCCTTCGTGTTTCTTCATGTCTATAAACGATATTGAAGACAGAGACCAATTTTTACACCTATACCGCTAACACGAGGGATGCGGTAGAAGCGGCCAGACGGCGGTAAACCGCTCACATGAAGAAAAAACAAAAAAAACTAACCTAACCTAACACCTGAATCCTAAACCTAACCTAAGATCGCGGAGTTGGTAAACGCGCACGCAATGGCGACACGCAACGGTAAACCGCTCTCCTAGAAGTCGCGGTCCCGTGGCGGTAAACCGCTCACCAGCGAACAACCTTGGAAAAACATTGAAAAATTGAAAGTTTCCTACAAGGCCGAATTGACTTCCTCTGGATAGCGGTAGCAAGGGGGAGCAAAACAAAAAAGAAGCAAGGAAAAGAAGAAGGTAAAAACCCCGAAATCCTCACCGTTTAGGAGATATGAGCAAAAAACTGTTTAGATGGAAATACAAAATGGCGGCTCCGTCGGACGGTGACCAGTCGGTCGACGGAAAGTACTAACGTGAGTAAACTCGGTGAATTTGAAGATTTAAGTAAAGACTGTAAAAATTTACGTAGAGGTTTGGTAAAAAAAAAGCTCCTAATGTGGAATCGCAAATGGAAGCTAAAAGAGTAAAAGGCTTAATTCAAAATACAAAAAAACCGAAAAACGAGCCGTTTCCGAGATATTTAGGAAAAACGTATATATGAACAAAAATTCAAACTGGCCGATCGGACTAATTTACGAAAAAAAAGGAAAAACTGAAATATGAACGAAAATTCAAGATGGCCGACCGGATTAATATACGAAAAATGACAAGGCAGCTACTAATATAAAAGTTTGGAGGATACTACATATAGAATATTGATATGAATGAAAATTAAAAAATTTGAAAAATTGATAAGTTAATGGCAAACTACTCCTAAACGGTCAGAATTACAGAGTAATAGGAAAAAAGAGAAACTCATCCTCGCCCAGCCGCGTCACGCCGCCCCGCCGCTCCGAATCGCCTTAGCCCGTCATCCCAATGGGCCGGAAGAGCAGCACCATGAAGACCGCCGCGTCACTCGGGAGGCTCAGCTGGGCTCCCACCAGTCTTGTCCAACGGTGGGGGCTTCTTCGCCCCGCAGCGACTCTTCAAGGCGTCTTCACTCTTCTTCAGGAACCCACTTGGCAAGGCGCCGAACGCTCGACTTCCGGCCTTCGGTGATGACCGCCAGATGGCGGTAAACCGCTCACCCACGCGTAAACTGAGCAACTAACGCGTCAGAATACACGCGCGGCACTGGCTACTTTGCTTTTTCAAAAGATGTGGATAAAAAGTTGTTTCATCCATATTGGCGAAACTTGTCATCTTTTCTGTTCCAGGAAACAGAGGTTGGGGGGGGAGGTTACAACCACAACACTCAAAATGCATACAATGCGTGCTCAGCATAATGCCTCATTGCACCTGTGTGTCGGGAACCCCAGACCTATATCCGTCTGTCGGTCAGTTTGTCGGTGAAGGGGAATTTGTTCTGAAAGATGTCATGGGAAGATCGTGGGAGCTAATCAGCATCTTCCTGAGATGGTCAAAGTAGCCCCCATGGACCAGTTCCGGGGGGCGTCTTTTTTGGGGATCCCAGGACCACGTGCCGATGACAATCGGACCCCCTTTGGGAATTTTATCCCCCCGACAGGGGTGCGGCGGACCCAGAGGGGCGTCCCGGTCGCCCGTTTCCGGGACTTCTCCGCGGCCTCCTCAAAACGGGAGGGCCCCACGTCTAAGATGTGGACACACCGTTTCGGCTGTCCGTGAGGACTAAATCGGGCAAAGTCGTTTTGGCCTTATTTCTCTCCTACCACTACCCCCCAGCCGCAGTGGCGCGGTTTGGGGGGCTCAGATCTGATTGTCCGCTCGAATTTTAACCATATTATGGGCACAAGGGTTTAAATCAGTGAGACTGAGTTTCGGGCCCGGCGTTTTGGCGCCCTGCGCGCAGCCAAAGGGGAAAAAGCCCCCCCCTCCCAGGCCGACCAGCACGAAGGCCACCGGGGGGTTCAGCCGGGTTTTAAAAAATCAAAAAAAATCCAGTGGCGTAAATGAAATCCGGTGCGGAGGAAATGCCCGGGATCTTTTGCCACTGGGGAAAAAGGTCATGACAGCGCCCCTGGTCGTTTCCCCCCACTGCTTCAGGCGCGAGTCCTGTTCGTTTCCCAAAGCTTGCCTAAACCCAAATGACGTGACGCGGCTCGATGACGAAAAAGGGGACCGTCGCGAACAATTTTTGGAAAAAAGGCGGGGCGCCCTCTGCTCCGGGATCCAGTTAATTTCAAGATGTATGGACCCCTGAGAGAAAACGTCCCATTTTGCCCCCCGGGGGCAAACCCGGGGGCGAGGGTTAAAGAATTCCTCGATGACAGAGGTTCGAGGGCCCGTCGGGAATCGGACGCAACCGTGTGTCGGGGGTCAGCCGCGGCTAACTCTTTACTGGGTCAGGGGACTTAGGATTTAAAAAGGCCCCTTCAACCGGGGCAAGGGGACCTTTTTAAAACTCAGGCAGACCAGCGCCCCACCAGAACGGGGAGTAAAAAGGAGGTGGAAGCTCGGTCGTGGCCCAAGTTCTTTGGCGGTTTTCAAACCCCTTATCGGTTCGCCGGGTCAGAATGGGAGATTTTTCCCATGAATCGGGAAAGGGGAGATGAGGACCGATATGCCATGATGGCATCCATGGGGGACAGAAGGTCCTGTTTTCCGATAAGGGCAACTTGCTCATTTTGTCCCCGAGTTTATACAGTAGCCTCCGGTTTGGAGGAAGGAGAATAATCGAACTGGGCCATGGTTCAAAGGGGGAGAGTCGATAGAAACTTTGACAGAGGGCGATACGCCCGGCAGTGATGTTGAAGTCATTTTTGGGGGTTGGCCCACCCAGTGGAAAGGGGGAAAGTTCAGAGATCTTATAAATTTAAAAGCTGAATAGTCTCGGGCGAGGGGGCCCGCGGCCAAATATCTCAAGGTACCCCCCCCTTGACCTAAAGATCAGATAAGCCCAGGGCGGCGCGCGGGAGGGGGTCATCGTGGGGTTAAATAGAGGGGGGCTGAGAGGCCCCCTTGCCTAACACCTTGGGAATGTAGGATAGGGTCAGACGCCCGACTCTGTCACCGGGGTAGTGGTACAACCAAAATAAATGCCCCTATGATCCCCGGAAGATGGGCCCGGCACCAGGGGCCTTTTGGGGCGGGGCGACATGTGAAATTGACCCGGCATTCGAACCCACAAAAAGCCAAAAAAGGTTGCGATTGTGGTTTTGGCGTCGATGAAGTTCAACGAGATAATTTGCTAAAAACCCTAAAAGGGACGGAAAACCCTTCTGAGCGGGGGCAGACCCCGTCATATTCTAGCCCCCCGATGGCCCCGGGGCCACAGAGGGCTGAGTTTGGGGGCAGTATTTGATAAAAAGGGCCCCCAACTGGAAGGTCCTGGTTGGACCACCCTATGGATCAGGAGGGTTTTTGTCCCTTTTTCCAGAGGAATTTTTCAATTTACGGCAGGCGTTGAACACCACCGAAAGGGAAACCCTCATTGGGGATCGATCTTTCCATATATCGTACCCAACTGTCACCCCCAGGGGCAGAGTTGGTAAAAGGGCCAAAACCTCCCAACCCCCCTGGGGAGAATTCGGCTTTGAGGTTGGGGCGACAAAAGGGGGGATAGAAACGGGGCCGGGGGAATTTTGGGGGAAAAGAGATGTTTAGAGATGTGGAAGGGGAGAGACATCTGGGGCCAGAATCGGGTGATCACCCTAAGAGCTCTACGGGGTTGGTTTGTAAATTCCCGAGACCTTAGCCCATTGGCCGTTTTGTGGGTGGGGGAAGACTGGCGGTTGGGAATGTATGGGCTCGGGCTGTTTGGAATATTTCCCGAATTTTGGGTTTGGATTGGTCGAAAAGGATTCAACCAAGGCCCAAATTATGGGGTTTTCGGGAAGAAGGGCTTCATAAACCGGGAGCGACAATTTCAATTTCCTGGAGCTTGCCCCTTGGAGGGGGGGGGAAGTGAAAAGGGGAAGGTAAGAGGAGAGCTGGGGGGGTTAAAGAATCATTGCGGTCAAAGGAGGATCTATAAGGTACCCGAGGGGCATCAATTAGGAAAAATATTAGAGAAGAGGGGGGGAGGAAATCGGGCAAGATATGCTGTGGGTCCAGCGCGTTAGGCGCGGGGAAGGAGGGTGGGCGAGGGGCCCGGGGGATGAAGAGAAAACGTCCCGGAAGAGGGGGGGGGACTGGATAATGTATCCGGAAGAAGGGGCTGGGAGGAGAAGCAAAAGGGAAGAAGAGAAATGGGAAGTAAGTAGGTTGCGTGGCTGAAAGAGGGGGCAGGGAATGAGGCCAGGAGGCTAAAAGGGGAGAACAAGGAGAGAAAATGGGGATACCATCTGGATGAGCAGAGGGCAGGCAGGGGGGGTTAAGCACCTCCTGGGGGGGGGGGGAAAGTAAATGAAGTGGAAAGATTAGGGAGGTGGTAGAAGAAGAGTGAGCAAAAGAATTAAAAGGGGTGTACCCCACGGGGGAAAAACCTGGGGTTCAAGATGGGGAGGCAAATGGAGAGGGGGAGGGGAATTCCATCGGGATGAGCAGAGGAGAAAAGAACCGGAAGGGGAGGGAAAAGAGAGACCAGGGGGGGACGAGGGGGGGAAAGCAGATAGAAAATCAAAGATTTGGGGGAGCAAGGGCAGGGGGGGGGGGAAAGATGGGCAATAAAGGTGGGGCGAAGAAGTGGGTGAAGAAGAAGAAAAAAAGGTTAGAAAAAATGAACAGGGACCGAGAATGGTGATGGGGGGAATTTTGGCTGAAAAAGGGAGGGGGGGGTTAGTTTGGGGTTTTCCCCCTAGAGGCGTTATTGTTGTATTTAGAGGCCCAGAAAACCCGGGTCTGCTGGGGGAACAGCAGCGAAAAGTGCTGTGAAGCAGTGGAACCCTTTTCTCGGAAGTAGGAGAGTGGGTAGGCTGTAGGCAGCCATGAGTGGAGGTGAAGCAGGGGGAGATACGGGGGTGGGCTGGAAAAGTAAAAGGGGGTGAAAGTGCTGTGGCAGCAAAGTGTCTGGGGTGGGGGGGGAGCGAGATTTCAGGCTTTGGGGGTCCCGAGGTGTTTTGGGCGCCTCTTTGAGTGGGGGTAGAGCAATGGGGAGGAACTTTGCAGTGGAAGTCCCTTTTCGGTTGACCACGTTGGGCAAAAAAAAGGGCTGGCCGCACCCTCGGCCTGGCAGATAAAAATTGGGTAAAAAGGTTCTTCGGGAGAGGGAGAAGGGCCCCCAAAGCCAAAAAGGGCATGGCATGCCCTTTTTTATTTTTTGATATCTGGGGTGAATTGTTTGATATCCTTTTGGTTCTGGACCTAGGGGTCCATTTTCCAGACGCTAATTGGGCGTAAAGGGGGGGGCATCAGGGCATCAGTGCCAAAAGGGCGGAACACAAAAGGGAAACAGAGTTTTTTGGGAAGAGGTTGAAGGGTGGGCAAAAAAGGGTTAGAAGTTGGTGTGAAAGGGGGAGGGGAAGTACCCATCGGGGCCCTTTTGAGAGAAGAGAACAGGGGGGAAAGATAGTCGAGGGTTGAGCAATGGGGTGGGGCTCGGTGGCCCGCTGGGGGTACAGAGAGTTGGAAGAGGAGGGCAGGGGGAGGGGGATGAAGTAGGGGGGTCGCCCCCAGGCGAAGAGGCAATGGAGAAAAGGCAAATCAGAAGAATGAAAAGAAGAATCGTTTTCCCTTTTGGGGAAGGGGCGTCCTTGGCGGCCGATGAGGCGGCGATAAAAGGGGCGAAGAGATCGGGCCCGGGAGGATACATCCCATCAGGCGATTTCGGCGGGACGTAGCCACGGGCGGTCAAATTGGTCATTTGGTTTTTTTGGAAAGGCTCCCGTCGTCACCCGGGCCCGGGGGGAGGGGGGAAAAGGAGATGGGCTTGTGCAAATTGAGACTAACAGAGGAAAAACCCGCGTCCCCGGACAGGGACCCGGTGAAGCAGTCTCCCGGCCGTGGGGGGCTCCCTCAAATGGAAAAAGGGGGAAGGGGGAAGGATAAACCTTTTTCCCTATTGCCCAAAGAGTTTAAAAAAAACTTAAAAAAAAAGGGTAATAAAACGACTATAATTAAGCCCAAAGAAAAAACAAACAAAAAAATTGAGCTACCTACAACGGGCTACTAAAAAAATGGAAACCCTTTAAACAATCACAAAAAAGGGGACGGGGGCGAAAACGACGGCGAAGGGAAAAAAAGAGATTATGATTAAGTCATTTTTTTAAATTAAATTAAATCTAAAGTGGAAAACAAGAACTTAATAAGCAAACCCCCGGGGGCGACACAAAAACCCCGGGGGGGAAAACATTTTTCTTGATTGTGTTCTTCATGGTCTTCGTTTCTTCGTGTCTAAAGGGGAAAAGGCTGGCCAATGAGCAATTTGATGAACCTTATAGTAAAAACATTGGTAAAAGGCTTATAAGGGCAATATTATGGGCCCCGAATATAATTAACGGGTTTCACAATTAGAATCTAAATCTAAAAAAAAAAAGTATATATACTTTTACTAAATATATCGATAAAGAAGATAAAAAAGGGAATAACTGCATCAATAGGAAGGGAAAAAAGGGAAGAAGAAAAAAAGAAGGAGAAAAAAGAAAGAAAAGAAAAGAAAAAAGGAAAATTAGATAAAGGGGAGAGGATGGTAGAAGGAAAAGGGGGGTGGCCGGGGGACTTGGACAGTGAACTGATAGATATAGAGACAGCAGGCAGGGTTCATAAAAGGGTTTTTGGGGGAAACTGGCCCCACGAGCACCAGTATAAGTCTAACAAGGAATAAAAAGAGAAAATATAAGCGAAATAAAACCCAAGTAGCGGTAACGGATGACTCACACACGGGAAAAAAATAAAATTTAAAAACACCTAAAAAAAGGAAAAAAAAGGGAAGACAATTTTTGGGAGCAAATTTTACTAGATGAAAGAAAAAATTTACAAAAAATGACATCACTAACAAAGATAAAAACTCAATAATAAGACAGGAATTAAAGATATTCAAATATAGAAAAAGTTTAAAGGGCTAATGGGAGATCAGTAAAAAAAAACCATATGTAAAAAGTGTTGAAACAATATAAAGCAAAACTTGAACAAATACTTACCCCACCCCGCGCCCCCATGATGCCGCCCCCGCCCTTGGGCCAAACCTCATCAGCATCTGCCGGTCTGGCCCACACCCGCCAGCCAGGAGGAAGAAAAGACGGCCCCGGCGAAAAAACCAGCGGTATGGTTTCTTTGCCCCGGGGCTTGATCCCCCTGAAAAAAAAACCTGAATAGTTCTCGGCCCTGCCAAGATACCCGGGGGCGGAAAACCGAACCCCACGAACTGGAGAGCGATCCCGTTTCAAATCCCGGGGGGACTGGCTCTTTTTTTTCGATGTTTGGGACCAAGTCACTACACTTCGATTTTTAAAAAGGCCGAGAAGGATAAAAATTTTATGGTTAAATCCCCCCCAATCTTGGGGTCAACATAAAGGTGGATGATAAAAAAAAAAAAAAATTTTTTTATGGCGGCCAGTGGCGTAAACCCTCATAAAACCCAAAAAGCACTAAAAACCAGTTTAATATCGATACCACAACAAATGGAAAAACGCCCCAATCTATGGGATCAACCCCCCCCCTCCGTCGATAAAAATAAAACCAAAAAAAATTTTAGGGCGCCCCGGGGTAAACCCCCCCGGGAACCAAAGCACGTCAAAACCAGCAATATGCGATACCAAACAATTTAGGGTTAAATACGCCCGCGTTAAATATGGGTCAACGCCTCCTCCGTCGATAAAAAAAAAAATTTAATCAAAAAAATGCGGCGAAGCAGCGAAAATGGTTTTTTTTGGGTTTATAGGAACGAATCTTTTTTTGAGTCTACTACCGTTTTTTTTGGCGAAATAATTTTAAAAAAAGTTAGATAGTGGCTAGGGAAGAAGGAACCCAACACTGGGTCGTCACCCCGTTTATGGTCCCGGGACGCCCAAAAAGAAAAAGTAGGAGGCGTAGGCCAGGACCGCCTTTTTTGCGTATTTTTGGCGAAAAGGCATTTTCAAAAAGTGCTAGATAGTGGCAGAAAAGGAACCCAACCCCGGGTCGTCGCGTCGCCCAGTAATAAATAGATAAAGAAATCTATTTTTAAAAGTAAAAAATTTTTTTTCTTCGGTATTCTTGCGTTCAGACATTGCTGACACCTTGCAACGCGACTTTTTCAAACCCCGGCGCGCGCGCACCCCCCCGACGTTTGAATTTCGCCCGAAATACCTCCTTCAGCCATTGGTCGTTTTTGGGCCCGCGCGGCGTTGAATGGGGAAAACCCTCTTTTGGGGCTGCGAAAGAAGGAGAAAAAAAAAAAACAAACGTTTTTAAAAATTTTTAAATGCTACTTCCTGATATTTAAACCCCAAATTCATGAAGATATTCGTTCCTAAATTCCCCTGTCAGAAAATCATTTATTTTTTCCAATTTCTGTTAAATTGACGTATTTCACCCCTTTTTGTTGGGAAAGGGTTTTCCTAGCATTAAAATGAGGTGGGGGGGAACTTTGCTGCAACACGCCGATGCAGTTCCCCCCGGAAACCGGCGTCGGACGTAAAACGGTCTTTCGTGTATGTAGATTATTTTAATGAGGGAATTATTTCTGAATCAAATGGTTGTAAAAAAGTTTTTTTTTTCAGATTCTTTCTCCGTCTCTGCTGCCGTTACGAGTTGCAGAAAACGAGTGGTAAGCCCTTTTTTACCACCGATTTGGTATTATATTCGGAAAGTTGGCACCACTCTGAAATTTTTGTTTTCCCACAGAGCAATTGCAGAACCCCCCCACTGAGAAATATCGGTTTTTGTGCGGTACGTATTTATTCGTCATTCTCAAAAATTGAATTTGGTAGAAATGGTTCGTGTTGTAAGCGTGTGTTTCTATGCAGTGGCCAGCTTTAGCAAGTACAAAAGATTTTTTTAAAATTTGGTGCTCAAATGTGAATAATTGTTGATTTCGTGTTCTATGCAGGAAATTCATTAGTTATCAGATGTAAGGCGTTTTTTTAAGCGAATAGAAAGAAAGGATATCGTTGCAATATAAAATATTAGCGTAGGGGGAAGGATTCATCATTTTATCAGCTGATAGGTGCTTTTTTCCCCATTGTCAGGAATGATATATTCGTTTCAAAAAGGAAAGGCTGGCGTGAATTTCGCCTTTTCTTTGAAAACAATTATCTCCTCGAGTTCGGTTCCAGTTTTCAGAAAAAAAGGGTTTTTAACTAAATGAAAAATTTTTGAAAATTATTCAGTGTAGTAAACGAATCGAGCGATAATCAGGCGTTTTTAGTATTTCCCTTTTTGAGCTCGCGTACGATGTGAAGGAAAGGGGATAGCTCATTGTGGGCATCCTGATTTTCACTCGCGACAACAATTACCACGTTTTTTTTCGATAGCGTGGTGAGCCGAGTTTGAAGTGTAATGAAAAGTTTATTTCGGTTTTCCAGTGTTCTTCAATGTTTTTGTTTTGTTTTTTGGTGCTGTTTACAACTTTGGTTTTTAATGATAGGACAATCCCAGTGAATATCTGTTACATTAAAGTTTACTGGGGGCTGGGGAGTCAAACCTCGAAAT
Source organism: Teleogryllus oceanicus (assembly GCA_964035755.1). Lineage (NCBI taxonomy): Eukaryota > Metazoa > Arthropoda > Insecta > Orthoptera > Gryllidae > Teleogryllus > Teleogryllus oceanicus. The sequence goes on from CAXIVR010000875.1 coordinate 12,179, forward strand.
AAGGGCAGGAATGGTTTTCAAGCTATTTAAAGGTTTTCCCCCCTTACCCGTCAGTTTATTATATTTAAAGGAACACTGCTCTGATATTGTTGGTAAAGCCATTTCAGTGGATTTTTTAGGCTCCTCATACAAATGCACAGAAACAGTGATAATGAATGCTCATGATGTGGAATGGTTTGATTCAGAGAAAGAGATAAGATAATGATATTTGAATTTTTCTTTTTTTCACAAAAAGATTTTTCATTTTGTTTTTGTTCTTCGTTTTTTTTTATTATCGCTCAGTAAAGTAAAAAAATTGTGTCTTCTTTTCCCAGGTGGGAGCGTTTTTGTTGGTGACCAGTAAATTTGTGATTTGAAAAATACTTTTTGTAGTATTCCACATTTTGTTTAAATTTTTATGAATATTTTTTTATTCACTATTGGGAAATAAAAAAAAATTTTAATATTTTTTTTTTGCAACCTTCAAACATCCTTTTCCCCTTACATCAATTGAAAGTCTTTTTCGCATATTTTCACAGCCACAGCACCAGGCAAGCGCTGAAACAAAAGAAAAAGGGTTTTTTTCTTTTTTTAAACTATCAATCTTTGGGTTTTTGGGAAAAGGGAAAGATGAGGAAGCTGCTCTTTTGAAACCCAGTGACAGGTTTGCGGGTTTTTAATCCTCTGTTTGTAGGCTAAAAAGATATATTCACGCGAACCCGGGGGGCTACAGTGGTGAGGGTTGGGGGGGGCATGTAGCATTCGAAGGGGTAGTTTTATGGGAAATACGTACCAACGGTGATGCTTTTTTAGACTTATTGTTTAGGGTTTCCCAGTGATTCGGAGACATTTTTTTGGGGGAAAAAAGGGTGCTTTTCGCTGAAAGAATGAAGGTTTGGATGGAAAAGCGTACGGGCATTTTGTTCTTGATATTCGCCATGTTTTTCCCTTTTACGTAAATCTGAGGCCGTACTATTCTTAAGAGCCGATTTAATGCATGGTAGGCGCAAAAATTTTTTGGGAAACTCACACCGGTCTCTATCGTGTAAGTCTTACTTGTTTCTACACACCCAAACAATCATTCGCAATATTATTAAAAGGCGTTTTCTCTCACGTTTCAAGACGTGGATGAATTGAATATAAATTTGAACGCGGTCAGGCAGTGTTTCTCTGAAGAAAAAAATAAAATGAAAACGGGCAACCTCTCGGCGATACTTTTTTGTTGTTGTTTGCACTGTGGCATATGTAAATCAGGACAGGGGAAATGTAATCTTTTACTTTAAAAAGTAAAAAGGAGAAATGCGCAGTTCCTTTAAAAAATACTGTTTCAATTCCAACCGTTCGTCCGAAAAACGTAATTAATGTTTGCACCACTTAGTTACAATGTTTTCGTTTCTTGGCCGGGGTTATGCGTGGGTGGATTTCGTTTTAATTTTTTGAAAAAAGCCATCGTTGCCCAGTTAATGTTTCATGATTTTTTTTAATGTGTACTCTTTATAGTATCGGCGTAAAAATGAGAGGATAGTGTGGGGCGTGGTTTTCTGCTGCGGACTTATTTTTTAAACATTCGGCCGCTACCTCGGGTGATGGCTTTACGTAAATTTTTAGTTGAGTTTTGGGCAGTATACGCATTCTTACTGGAAGGGGGGTTTTTTCAAATTGGGGAAAGTTTTACGTCATATAGCGTGCAATGTTTGTTTGCAATCATGTTAAAGCTGATGGGAGCATAATCGTCTGACGTTTTAATTCGAGCCAAGGAACCTGAAAAGGGCGTAGGATTAGGGGAAAAGTTTGATACTTTCATTTCAGGATTGGGAAAAGTTTCCCTTTCCCCCGCAATTTCAGAAATGCTTGTTTTTTTATTCAGTGTAATGAACGGTCTTGTGATAATCGGAATTTTCCGGTTTTCACTAGCATTTCGTCTTTCTTTTTTCAGCTCGCGTACGTGATTATTACGAACGTTTCTTCGTTTTTCCATTTTTCCCAGAAAGGGGAAAAAGGCGCGGGAAATTCAATAAATATTCGAACGCGGCCGGGGCAGCGTTTCACTGAAAAATAAAAAGGTGAAAATCAGAATGTCAACCTCTCGGCAAAACATTAGCACTTCTGACATTTATTCAACAAGGTCGGGGCGGGTTTTTTTTCCTTATTACTTACCATTGAGAAAAATGGCGTCTTAAAGCAAAAAGGTGACAGTTTCGTAAAAACTCGTTTAAATCCTAAATTTCATCGCAAAATCATAGCAGTTTTAACTGTAATTTTTGCCCCGGGGTCGAATGTATTCGTTTCTTTTGGGCACAGGATATGACTGTGATGGAATTCATCTTATTATTATGTAAAAAGTACTCGTTTGCCCGCATTTGCATATATTCATTTTTTGGGTGTAATTTTAATTAGTGGAAAAAATGACAGTGGGGTGGATTCTGCTGGACGTGCAATTTCATTCTTTTTTTTAATCATTCGGCACGGGGTGATGGCTTGCTACATGGAATAATGTAGATTTCGTGATGTGGGCGCATTGTGCATTTTTCCCACCCTTACCATAGTAAAGGGTTTTTCATTTTATAGCGGATAAAATATAGCATGAAATTATTTTGGGTGGGGTCAAACGCCTTATTCTGTTCGTTTTTTTCACCTACAGATAGGTGCCTTGTAGAAAACATTCAGTGTAGTGAATGCAATCATGTGATTCTTCATTTTCTATTCTCCCCTTCAATGAATGTTTGATTGGTTTCATGTAGGGGGGGTATCAATGCTTTTCAGAACGTTTTTGAACCGCCTCGCCGTTTATATTTAATTTAATTTTTAACTGATTCAGTAAGTGCTCGTTTTTTGAGGTCCCAATGAAACAAAGCTAATGTCTTGCTACAACGATGAATTTGGGTCGTTTTCAGTGATATTAAAAAGGCTTTTTTTTATATTGCGTAATGGATGTGATGGAAAACATTGCGTGCCGTGCAATGGCAGTCTGTGTAGATTTGATGAATGATTGTGTGATTTTTTGAGCGGATCTCCTTTTGTTTTATGTTGGGGTCCGTGTTCGTTTTGTTTTTTTCAGTGCTCTCGTACGTGGACGTGTCACAGTTCTGTTTACAAAAAAATATTTTCCTGTTATCTACCACAACTATGAAGAGCTGTGATGGTTTGGTACACAGAGGTGTACTTTGGGGTTTAGTGTTATGATAATGGTTTTGTTATGTGCTGTCAAGTTGAGGCTTTTACCTTAGGGTCAGTTTGTCAGGTAAGAGGTTCCGATCAGGTGACAATAGTTTGTTTTCCCCATGTCTTTCATTATTTATTCTTAAAAATTCGTGAAGTGTTGTTATTGTGACCGAAAAAAAATTCACTGGGATTTTTTTTATACGTTTTTTTTATTAAAGTGTGGGAGGAAAAAGTGGGAAAAACCCGTGAAATGCAGGGGGAAAGTGATTCTGTGATTGTAATTTGGGCAGTTTGCAGTGCTTACAGGTGTGCCATGAGCTTTAAAAATAATTCTTCTTTTTTTGGTCTGTTTTTATGTAATGTGATTTTGTTGTGGGAAAAGCTGTTAAGGGAAAAGTTTATCTAGGTGTGAGTTTGGTAAAGGGAATTGGGTAAGGAAATAACAGTCGTTTTAGTTTTTTTATCTATTTATTTAAAATTTGCTGCTGGTTGTGATGGAGGTACCCTTTTTTTAGATAAGGGGTTTTAAAGTGAGGATGAACCAAAAGTAGTACACACAGTGTAAAAGGGGATTTGAGATGCAAGGGTTTGAATTATGACAGTGTTATTTCATTCGAGTTGAGTTGTGAAGAGCTCGGAAAGTGTGTATGGTTTGGTACAGGAGTAAGGTAGATTTTGGTTCTAGGGCTTCTTTTTATTTTATATTTTTCGGGTTTTGTGCTGTTAGGGTTTAGGCTTTTCTTTTATTTTCGGTGTGTCAGGTTAGAGAATGTTTGGGGTGGTTCCGAAAAGGTCCCCTACTGATTTTTTCCTCCATGTATTTAATTATTTATTCTTAAAAAAGTCGTGAAGTGTTGTGATTGTGACATGAAATAATTTCACTGGGTATTATATGCATAATTGGGTTGCCTACATACATACATACATGGTTGCCACTGGAAAGAATGTTTTTTGTGTTTTGTTCTTCTTGTGAAGTGATGTATTTATTTTTTTAAATGCTGTGAGTTGAGGGCCCTCTATGGGTTCAAACGTTAGGGGGAAAGGGTTCGGGTAAATCCCAAACGGGTAACAGGTGTGTGTGGGGTGTGTTTTTCTTTCATTGTTTATTTTTCTCAAAAGTTTTGGTGCAGGTTGTGTTTCTGGTAAAGGCCCCCAAATTTTATGTATTTTAAAATTCCTTGTTTTTCGAAGAAAAAAAGTGTAAACGACAGGAAAGTGTTTCTGGGGATTTGGGGGGTTTTTTTAATTTTTTTTTTTGTGAAAATTCAGTTAGAAAAGCTATGAAAGTGTCCTGGGTTGTTTAGGAAAACGTGTAATCCCTGATGTAGTGCCTGTAAAATGATGTGTTTTAACCCCGGGAAATTCATCTTAGGTTTTGGATGTTGGCGGGTAAAGAGATCATCTGAGGTTTTAAAATTTTAAAAATTTTGTTTTCCCAAAAAAAAATTGTGTGCAGTGTTGGCTTTGTGGGAAGAAGAAATTGTGTTTTGGGTTCTTATATCATGAATTTAAAAAAAAAAAAAGTTTGTGCCAAGGTAAAAAAAGTTGTAAACACAGTGTTGGCTGTCTGTGTTGAAAGAAGGGAAACGTGTTTTTTCCGGAGGATCTTGCTTTACACGAGGGACCGGGTTTTGGGTTTTCCCTTTTTTTTTTTACGCTCTCGTCAGTAAAATGTGTTTTTTGCATAGTGAGTGTGGTGGGCTCTTCGCAGTTCTTTTTGCTACAAATTCTTTCCCCTTTTTTAAAGTCCCTTAAGTTGTGATGCTTGCCTCAGTAAATGCCCTTTCTTTCGTGTTCTGTGTGTCTCGATTCTGATATGATTTTTGTCAGTATGGTTAGGGGGTTAGCTGTATAGGTTAGGTTAGGTTTAAAGATGGGGTTTGGGTGATTTTTATCTCTTTCTCTTTCTTTCCCACAGTGTGACAGTTATACTGAAAGGGGTTCGGGTTTCAAAATTAAAAGAATGATTTTTGTGTTCCGTGTCATTATTTTGCAGTCATCTGTAGCCTGAGTAAGCGGAGGACGAGTCGTGAAATCAAGCAAACGTTGACTCACAGATGAAAAAAAAAAAAAAAAAAATAAAGATTGAAAGAAACCCCAAACTTTTCCCCCTTTCATCAAAATCGTCGTTTTGATCGTATTTTTGCAGCAGCCGCCCGTCTCCTCGAGTCGCCTGCCAGAGCGCTAAACCCGGTATAATTTTAAACGCCCTCTTGAAAGTGGGTGTGATTAATGGTGCAATTGCGGGGGGTTTTTTTGCCCCATTTGTAGGGTAGGGGAAATTCGTGGCGAAAGTCGTTATCGTACGTGCAACAGGAAAACTAGGTTATGAAAATCAGTGGTTGCACTCATTTATTTTTACAAGAACCGAGACAGGGTGGTCGGATCTTTGAAACAAAATTTTAAAAAAAACAGCCCCTAATGATTGATCTTCCAGTTCCGTTATTGTTTAAAATATTCCGACTGATAGCAGGTAGAAAATCAGTATTTTTTTCACGCGAAACCGAGACCGTAGGTTAGAATGCTGTGAAACGGTCCCTTTTTTAGTGGCTAACCGCACATTCGGTTAAAAATCGTTATTACCGTCACGTTTACTGACGTTACGTGAACCGAATGCCCGTACAACACTGCATACCGCGCAGTGAAGAAGATGAAATCCCCTCTTTAAATTCGCGTTTCACTTCTCCATCGAGTAGACGTCCTGATTTTTGAAAATTTTTTCCCCCCTTTTCACGAAACGGTATTGTGGGGGTGAATCTAACGGTCCCACTATCGAAAAAAATCGAACTCGCAAAAACCAAAAACCCAAAACAGCAACGTGGTTCTTCCCACCCCTCTCCGCGTTTTAGTCGGGGGATATATCGAAACTCGGCTTTTTCTGATAAATCATTACTTCTTTTCCTTTCTACGCAAACATCTCTTCCTTAAACCCCTAGTATTTTGCTTTCTTTTTTCTTTGCGAAGGAACCTGGTGCAACACGAGATATAGTAACATTGCCCTCGTGCTGGCGGGGGAAAAAATCGTTAATAATAAAAAAAAAGTCTCTCATTCTTTTAAATTTAAACAAAGACCTCTAATGAAAAACGAAAATGCAAGATTTAAAAAAGCACCTGTTAGGTTTGCCATATATAGTTTTATTTATTCACGTTGCAAAGGGAAAAATTTTAAACCCAAAATTTCCCCCGTGTATGACGAGGCGTGTCCCATGTCTGTGTGGTGGGAAGGGCGTGGGATGTAAACGTTTTATCGCGGGCAGGCGGTGTTTCACTGAAGAAATAAATAAAAAGGGCATATCAGAATGTCAACCTTCACGCAAAACGGTGCACACTGTGGCATAAGTATAATCCAGGACATGGGGAAAGTAACCTTTTTCACAAAAGTAGAGTTAATTGCGTCTTAAGGCGAAAAAAGGGGCAGTTGCACTCGTTTGTTCCCCAACCGTTCTCTCGCAAAATCTATAACTCGTTATGTTTTTCACTACTTGCGTCGACAAGTGTTCGTTTCTTTTGGACGAGGATATGCGTGGATGGAATTCGTCTTTTTTTAATGTGAAAAACCATATTCGGTGTCGCAGTTTTTTATTCATGTTTAGGGGTAATGTGTACTCGGTTTTTGTGAGTTTCGGGCGTGAATATGAGGGGTGTGTGCGTGTCTTTCTGCCGTTGCGGGAATGTTTTATTTTTTACTTATTGTTTTTTTAAACATTCAGGCAGCTGGGGCCCCAAAAGATGGGGATTAGTTGATGAATTGGGTATCGTTACCCCGTGAAAGGGGGAAAAGCGTGATGGCAATGTTACATCGCTGCGTGGTGGGGAGCAAAGTTTGGTGTGTCAATCATTTATCTTCTGTTTATAATGTTAACAGCGATGGGAGCAAAACGTCTGTCGTTTATTTTTAGCCAAACGAACCGCGTGTTAGGCGGGGCTAAGGGGAAAAATTTTATAAGTTCATTTCATTGGATTAGGAAAAAACCCTTCCCGGAATTTCGTCCGTTCTTTTTTATTACAAAGTTAGTTCGATATCACAGGACACCACGAAACGGCGCAACACTGCGATGATCGTTTATATCGGGGAAATGCAAATTGTATTTAGATTTTTTTTTTAGTTCATTTTGCGTAACTGTAAAAAAGAAATTCATTGGGTTAGTTAAAAAATTCAATGTAGTCAATTTCGTGTAGTGGTATGTTTGTCTTATGGTTTGTTGTGCAGGAAGGTTAGGTTAGGGTTTGCTTGCTTAGGTTAATTACAAGAGCTGGGGTTGGCTGATTCTTTTTTTTCTCATTCTCTTTTTTTCTTTCCACTATTTACAGTTACACTGAAAGGGGGAACTCTCAAGGTGTTTCTGGGAAAAAACCCCCAAATTGAGAATAAAATGTGTCCCTTAAAGAAATTTCCAAGTATATAGAGAGTTTAGGGTTTTGAATTATTGCGATTGTAATGATAGGAAATCATTGCGTGGCGTGCTTTTATTCAGGTAATGAACGGATCTTTGATAATCGGTTTTCGTGCTAACTACATTGTCGTAAACATTTAAGTACGAATTGTGATAATCGGAGCTTCGGGGTTTCAAGCTTGTCGTTCGTTTTGAGCTCGCGTCGTGTTTTCCGAAAGTTTTATGTTTCCAAAAAGGGGAAAAAGGGGCGGAAAAAATTCAATAAATATTTGAACGCGGTCGGCAGTGTTTCCGAAGAACTAAATGAAGGTGAAAAAACAGAATGTCAACTTCTCGATAAAAGTTAGCACTCAATGGGGATGTTTTACCAACGGTCGAGTGCGTGGAGGCTTGCATTTTACTTATTTATTATTTTTGAGCGCGATGGGGAAAAATTTTGGGAAAAACAGTGAAACGCAGGCAGGGTAGTGTTTGTGAGTCGGTTCAGTTAGGCAAAGCATAGAGAATGTACCATGGCTTGCTTTACAGAATAATTGTTATTTTCTGGTGTTGTTGTAATGGGATGATTTGTTTGGGAAAAACCAAAAATTCTCGAAGTATGTTTTCGTGGTTTGTAAAACGTAGAATTCGGACGAGGAGGGGAAAACTACAGTCGTGTTAGTTGTGTTTTTTTTTATTCTAAAAAATTTGTGTGCTGTGTTGGGGAGTGTATGCCCCGGCCCTTTAAAAATAAAAGGGAAAGTTTAAAATGTGGGGGAAAACAAATTGTGCGTACACACACACACCCCCCCAGGAAAACGACAGGGAGTCGGGGAACTGAACAAAAGCAGTTCAGTCACAGATGACAAATAAAAAAAATAAAAAAAGATTGAAAAAATCCAAACTCATCCCTCCCTTTCATCAAAATCTGTCGTTTCGATCGTATTTTCGCAGCAGCCGCCGCGTCTCCTCCGAGTCGCCTGCCAGAGCCTGAAATCAGGTATAATTTTATGCATCAACCCATCTGTAAGAAACGACGATGTGAAAATGGTGATAATTGGTTATTATCCTCATTTGAGGTTAGGGGATTCTTTCGAAATAGTTGTCATAGTGCAACGGAAAGCTGGTTATAAAAACATGAGCTATTCGACTGGTTTTTTTTATGAAAAATTATTATTATTATTATTATTATTTTTTTTATTATTATTTTTTTTATTTTTTAAAATGTGAATATTGGGGCTAATTGGGGAGTTTTATTACCCTCATTTGTAGGTTAGGGGATTGGTAAGAGATAGTGGTCGTGCGTACAGTAACAGAAAGCTGGTTTAAAACAATAAATTGGGGCTGGTTGCAGGTTCTTTTTTTTTAAGAATGAGACTAGGAGTTAAAGGTCGGGTCTCCTTTTAGGGTGGCCTGCGGGCAGAAACAACCCGAAGGGCGAAAATGGGGGTATGCATTGAAAGCGAGATAGGTCCTCTGCTCGCATTCGAAATGATCCATCAGCATTCGTCTGGAAACTATTCAACACCGAAAGTGGCAAGTTTGCACTGGCGGTTTGCCGTGGGCCGAACTTCGCTCTTTTGGCCCCCTCGCCGGGAAAATAAGAAAAAGAAAGGAGGCCTTTGTTTAAGACAAACGTTGCTCTTCTCGCATACGAAAAGGGCGACGTCAAACCATCGTCTGGAAACTATTCGTGTCAAAACAGGCGACTTTGTGAGTCGGCCCTGAGCTGTTAGGCGGGTAGCGGGAAATACTCTCTTTTGGGAGCCTGCACCCTAAAAAAAAACCAAAAAAAGAAAAACCCGGGCCCACCAAAGCCAGATACGTCCCTGCTCATTCGAAAAAGGGCCTTTTTTTCGGCTTTGTCCCGGGAAAATATCAACATCGAAAATGGGTTTCGCACTGGAAACTGCAGTGGACCGACGTTCGCTCATTGGGGCCCCCCTTTGCCGGGGAATAAGTGCGAAAAAAAACAAGGGCCATGCTCTTAAGACAAAGGGTGCTTGCTCGAAAAGACATCAGGGCGAAAGGGGGGGCATCATATCCGCATTCCTAAAATATTGTCTACAAAAAGGCAACTTGAGTGCAGTCGGCCCTGAGCTCTTGGGGGTAGAGGGGAAATTTCTTTTTTGGTACCCGCACGCCTAAAGCGCCATTCTTTTAAAACAAAAGGTTGCTCTGCTCGAATACGAAAAGGGCGACGTCATATCCCCTTTTCCTGAAACTATTCGTCTCGAGGCAACTTGATGAGCAGCCCTCAGCTGTTAGGCAGGGGAAAATACCCCTTTCGAGTACCCGCACGCCTAAAAACAAACCGAAAGGCGAAAAAGGGCCAATCTTTTAAGGCCAGATATTCCCTGCTCACGTTCGAAAGGCCATTTTTTATGGGATTCGTCCGGTATTCAACAACAAAAGTGCAAATTTTTCACTGGAGGCTGTCGCAGGGGGGACGTTTTTCTTTTGGGGCCTCTCCCCGGTAGTGCGAAAAGGGAAAAGGGCCCCATGCTCTTAAGAAAGGTTTGTCTGCTCGAATACGAAAAAACGACGCATATCCGCATTTTGAAACTATTCGTGTCAAAACAGGCGACGGTGCATGGCCCCGAGCTGTTAGGGGGACAGGAAGTTCCTCTTTGGGGGCCTGCCGCCGAAAAAAATCGGGAAAAAAAATTTGGCCATGATTTGAAAGCCAAAAAGTCCGCTACTTACATTCGAAAAGACGACTTTGTATCGACTTTCGGGGAAAAATTTGCTGAAAGTGACAAGTTTCGCACTGGGGCCCCGTCGCCCTGGGCCGACGTTCGCTCTTGGGCGCCCCCGCTCGCCTGGGAAATAGTGCGAAAAAGAAACAAAGGGCCTGGCTCTTAAGACGGAGGGTTTCCTGCTCGAATCGAAAACAACCTCATATCCCATTCGCCTGGAAACTATTCGTCTCAAAAAAAACTTGAGTGATCAGCCCTTGCGTTAGGGGTGCGGGAAAAAACTCTCTTTCGAGGTAGCCGCCCAAAAACAAACCGAAGGCGTAAACAGGGGCCCTGCTTTTTGCCGATCGTCCGCTGCTCACATTGAAAAAGGGCCCTTTTTATCGGCATTCGTCCAAACTATTCAACATCAAAAAAGGGGAAGATTGCACTGGAGGGTTGTCCAAATGGGTCGATTCCTTTTGGAGCCCTTTAGGAAATAGTGCAAAAGGAAAGGGGCCCCCCCCCCTTAAGACAAAAGGTTTCCTGCTCGAATACGAACGGGGGACGTCATATCCGCATTTGTCTGGGAAAAAATTTGTGTCCAAAAAAGGCGATTTTGGGGTCGGCCCCGGCTTTAGGCGGGTAGCGGGGAACGCTTCTTTTGAGGGAGCCTACACGCCTGAAACAAAACGCAAGGCCAAAAATTGGCGATTTTTGAAAGCCGAAACGTCCGCTACTTCATTCGAAATACAATTTTTCTATCGGCATTTCTCCGGGGGAAATTTTAGCATCTTTTTCAATTTCCATGGGCTCGTCGCACGGGGACGACGTTCGCTATTTGGGGGCCCCGCCGCCGGGGAAAGTGGGAAAAAGGAAAGGCCCCATGCCAAGACAAAAAGGTTGCCGCTCGCGAAAAGGGGGACGCATATCCGCTTTTCCCCGAAACTATTGTCTCCAAAAAGGAGAGGCAGTCCTGAGCTTAAAGGCGGGGGGGAAAGTTTTTTTCGGGGAGCCTGCACGCCTAGATACAACTCGCAAGGCGAAAATTAATGATCAAAAACCCGAAGTTTGCCTTAAATTTAAAAAAACGATTTTCAATCGAGATTCGTCCGAAAAATTTAGACGAAATGGCAAGTTTTTCACTGGGGGCTCGTCGCCCTGGGCCGACGTTGCTCTGGGGCGCCCCCGTCCCGGGGGAAATAGTGCGAAAAAAAAACAAGGACCCTGCTCTTTAAACCAAAGGGGGGCCTGCTCGAATACGAAAGGGCGACCATATCCGCATTTGCCTAAAAACCATTCGTCTCACAAAAAGGCAACTGACGGGCCCCCAGCTGTGAGGCGGGTAGCGGAAATCTCTCTTTTATATCCGCCTAAAAACCGAAAAGGGGTAAACAGGGCCATGCCCCAGAAACGTCCGCTGCCATTAAAAAGGGCCATTTTTTCGGCTTGTCCGGAAACTTTTAACATCGAAAATGGGGAAATTTCGCACGTTCGCTCTTTGGGGCCCCTGCTTGCGGAAATTGCGAAAAAGAAAAGGACCCTATTTTAAGAAAGAGGGTTTTTCTCTTAATACGAAAAGGGGACGTCTATTCGCATTCCCTGAAACTATTCGTCTCACAAGGGCAACGGTCGGGCGGGCCCCAGCTGTTAGGCGGGTGGAAATACCCTTTTGGTAGCCTGCCCCCTAAAAAACAATCCGAAAGGCGAAAACCCATGCCAAAGCCGGGAAAAACTTTGCCGTTTTACATTCAAAAAAGGGGCCCCAAAATTTTGTATCGGCATTCGTCCGGGAAAATATTCAACATCGAAAGGGCCAGATTCGCACTGGAGGCTTGTCGCAATTGGGTGATTCGCTCTTTGGGGGCGCCCTTGCTCGCCGGGGAAAAAGTGCGAAAGAAAAAAGGGGCTCTTAAAACAGACTTGCCAATACGAAGGGGACGTCAAACCCCATTGCCCGGAAACTATGGGACTCAAAAAAGGGAACGAGTCAGCGGCCCCAGGGGCGGGTGGGGGAAAGATTTTTCAGGAGCACGCCTTTAAAACAAACCGAATGGCGAAAACTGAGCATGCTTTCAAAACCAGATGGTCCGCTGCTCACATTGAAAAAGGGCCCTTTTGTATCGGCATTTGTCCGGGGAAAAAAACATCGAAAATGGCAAGTTTCGCACTGGAGGCTCGTCGCACGTGGGCCGAATTTTTTCTCTTTGGGGCGTCCCTGCTCGCCGGGGGAAAAGGAAAGAAAAAAAACCCCTGCTTTTAAGCCAAGGTTGGTCTGCTCGGGTCGAAAGGGCGATTCGGTTTTTACCTGCTTTGATAACGGAGAAAATCCATAATAAAATTTTCTTGTGAAAATTCCCAACGCCGAAATGGGCGTCGGGAAAATGGAATCGAAACCGGGCATTTCTAAATTACAAAACGATCTTTCGTGCGGAATGTCTTCAAAAAGGGTTTAAGATCTCGGTTCCACCCCAGCGACACCTCCTTTTTTCCTTTTTCCCCAATTTTTCGTCTACGTAGTCAATACAAACATTTTTGTCTTCTCCGCAAACCGCTATTCGATACGACAAACTGTTCTCCAGATATAATTTTTTAACACGGGGCCCAAAGCGCTGGGAAGTACGCCCGGAAGAACCGCCCCCGTTTCGCGGAACACCCACCGCCCGCTGCTCGGCCGGCCCTTCCCCCCCAGCCCCCCTCGCCTCCCCCCTTCCCCCCCCTACGGCCGGGCCCCCCCCCCCCCAACCCCCCGAAAAAGGGGGACGACCCTTGCTCCCCCGCTCGGTCGCGTGCGTTCTTGAAACCCAGTAATAAATTACGCGACAGAAATACTTTTCGATCTTTCTGAAAGAAAAGATTAGAATGGAAGAAAAAAACGTCGCCGTTCCCCCTCTTTCTCTCTCTCTTTTTTCTATTCTTCCTTGCCTCTTTACTATTATTTTCTCATTCCATCCTCCCTTTCTTTTTGGGAAACACAGGACTAACCCCAAATACCAACGACCATTGTTGCGCGACAGAAAATGTTTATTCTTATTCTAACGTGTTTCCCCAGACACGCAGTCGGAGACGACGTTTTTCCGCCCCTCCCCCAGCGTTCCCGGGGGCGCCCTCGGGTTTTGGACGTTCCTTTTTCCGGGGTGTTGCAGCCGACAGTGTCTAACCGAGCAGGAATGCTTTTACATTTTCAGACCGGTTTCTATGCATTTTTTCATCCTCCTTGTTTCTCCCCTTACTACCTGTATTTTTTCATCGTTTCTCTTTTCTTATTCGTTCATTCTTCGATGCATTCCGGGCGTAACAACGATTAAATTAAGACTGAAAAAAATAGTCAGTTTTTTTTAATTTTTTCGGGGAAAAGAAGCGTCGTATCAAATCGCAGCTCCTCTTCTCCCTTCTGCCTTTTGCGCTCGAACGGGGTTGTCTACATTTTTAGATTAACATTTGAAAAGCGGCCCAAATTTTGTATTAATGTTCTAAAAAATTTAGTCATCTGCACGACACCGCATTTCCATCCCGACAAAAAAGGGGGTCGCCGTTTCCCCCTTTTCCCCTCCCATATTCTTCCTTTTCCCTCTCCTTTTTTTTTTAGCTTATCCTTCTTTTTTACTTTCCCATTTATGGATCCGTCCATAGGGAAAGTTCGTGCGTTGTGGGGTTTTAGAATTTGAAAAAGGCCCTTGGGCCCCATCAGAATCGAAGGCAGTTCCCAATCGGCCCGGGCCTTCAACGATCTGATGCTCCCCGCCCCCGGGCCTGTGCAGCCGGCCGTTTTCAGGCAAGCGGGGCCCGCTCATAAGTCCCAGGGACTAAAAAACGAAAGGGTTTTCTCTGGGAGATAACGAGTCAATGATTCTGGGATATCGTAGAACGAGTTTTTCCTAAGCAGTTTGTTTCCTGCATCCGTCCGTTTTTAGAATGCGGGTTCCACCACCTTTAATTTCACGTTTTTTGTTTTTTGGGTTTCTCTTTTTACAGATCTGTTAATGATTTATTCTTTTTGTTCGTTAGGACTTGTCCTCGCTTTCCCATCATCTCGAGAAATGTTTTAAAAACAACTATTCAGGCCATATCCGCTTTCAAATAGCCCCGGGCCTGTGTTTTGTTTGGGGGAGGGGAAGGAATGTTGTAAGTTCGAGAAATAAAAAAAGCAAATAATTACTTTGGAGTGCAAAAACTTAAAAGGAATGGAATCAGGTGACTTGATCCGGATTAAAATTTCACCCTATTGTCGTCCCTTGTGGGTTTTAGAGTCGCGATGTGATCGTTGGTCGTTTTAACACGAAAAGATAGTGGATTTTTTAAAGAGAGGAAAGGGAAGGGGTGCCCGGCTCGGGCCTTTTTCCGGTTTTTTTTAAAAGGCAAAGGAGCAATGTTGGGATTTTTAAATTCTTTTTACGAAACCCCTTTTAAACACGTGGTTAAGGTTCGGGAAGGGGAAATGAGGTTTGTTTTCGTGATTTTCGGAATTTTTTGGAAACGCTCTCCTTTTTTTTTTTAAATTTTGTTTTTTTAGACCCGGATTGAGTAAGGGTCGTTTAGAAATTTGTTAAGATCGCGATGAAAAGCAAATACAATTGGTTTTTTTTGGTTTCTTTTCCCGGGGTGTGGGAAAAGGTTTTTAATTTTTTTATGTTGTTTTAAATTGTTTTTTTGATTTTGTCGTTTGTGTACACGGGAAGAACTTTTTTTTCGTAGATGAGTTTTTTGTACGCCGCTAAAGATTTTTGCGATCCCTTTTGATTGCTAGATTTTCTGGCGTCGCTTTCCTTTTATTTTTTTATTCGAAGAGGTTTTTTAGTATTTCGTCCGCGACCTTTGACCCCCGGAAGTTTTAAAGCTATACGGAAAACAACAGAATAAGGAAACAGGTCATCTTTAAATTTTATCTCCATCCCCTTTAAATTTTATGACAGGTCAAGAGATGAGTAACAAAATGAAGGTTTCCCGGGTTCAACGCTGAGGAAATTTATCTTTTAAAAAGGCGCGGGCCCCTTTTTAAAACCCGGGAAAAGGCTGTCTTGAGGTAAGATTAAAATTGTGGTGGGTTGAAAAAAGAAATGAATGAAAAAAAATATGAACATGGATTGGCGGGGCTCCCATTTTTTGGAAGAAAGAAATTTTGTTGTCAAAAAATTTATCCACCAATTTTAATTATTGTAAGGAGAAATTTTAAAAAATAAGAAAAATTAAAATAGATGAAAGGGGTTTTATTTTTTTTTAAAATGGGGTTTCATTTTTTAGCAGTATCAAACAAAAAAATCATCTTTATCATTTGTTTTTTTTTTTTATTTAAAACATTTAAAACTGAGTATGACGTGTAAACTGTGTATGTATTTTTAATATACCCCCAAGTATTTTTTAATATTTCTATCTTATAACATTTATTTTATGATTTCACTTTTTTTAAAATACTTTCCAAGAAACTGAAAAATCCAGTTATTCAAATGCAAAATGAAATTTAAAAATATGAATTTAAAATAAAGTATTTAAATACTTCCCAACCATTCCTATATTTTTTCCCTGGACTTATTTATTTCATTTTTTGGTTTTTAATGAGGGGTTGGATATAGGGTTTTTCCTTAAACCTGGCTTTCCCTAACATTTTTACTAACTTTACTTGAATAGTAAGGAAAAAGCAACGATCGTTAAAAAAGGGATAAATTTCCTGCCCATACAATAAAAAATTTTTTTTCCATCGAAAATGAGCTTTAATTTGATATTAATTTGTCGTCAAAATAACAAACCCAATTACTACCCCATTTTCTAGAAAAAATGGGGACTCAAAAAAATGGAGGATTTTAATAAAGGCCCATTGTTTACAATTACATATTTTTCCCATAGTGTATTTTAAAAAGTGAAGTGTAGATAAAAAAAAAGCATTTTAATAAAGAAAGAAAAGACAGACGGAGCCAAGGCGCTAGTAGCACTATCAAATTTATGAATGGCCACGAGAGAAATTTTTTGACTTTGAAAACCCGGATTGAAAACAAACCCTAACAAGAATTTTCCCAAAAAAAAAAATTTTTTGGGGATTATGGAGGGGAGGGCTCTTTTTGTCCCAGTTGCAGAAGTTGGAGGGGGTGCCCGGGAAGGGTTTTTGGGGAAAAGAATCGGCCCGGGATATTTTCAAAGCAATTTTTTCCAACGCCCACGCAGCAGAAGTTGACAGTTTGAGCTGTTATGTTCCCGGGCTTTTTAACCCGGGGCCCGGGAGGGAAAATTTTAAAGCCGTACGGATGTTTAAACAAAGCGCACCTACAAGGCGAATTTTTGGGTTTGTGGATGTTAAAAGGGACCAAGGAATTTAACGTTTTACTGAATCCAGGGGACCAGCGACCCGGCTTGAACCCTTGTTTTTTCCCGCTTTTCCGGGAAAGGAGAATAAAAATTTTTTTAGTTTTCGCACATTAAAAAATGCGTTTATCTTTTTGTGGCTTGCGAAAAGAAAATTGTAATGTTTGGGGGAAAAGGAAATTTTCGAAAAAAATTTCATTCCAAAGCTCAGCAAAAGGGGATCAACAAGGGGAAATTTAGAAAAGAAACCCTTTTAATACGTGATGGGGCCCAGAATCCATGTTTTGGGGTTTCCCTTTGATCCAAACCAAATTGACGGAAAAAAGGCCATCCGTCTGAGAACAACGCTAGGGAAAAACTGTTCACCCAAATTTTTTCAAAACTGATATTTTTATCGATTAAGGGGGTCGGGCCCAAAATTGATATTTTATTTTTTCCTATACATGAAGCCTCGGGGGCATTTTCAAAAATATTTTAAAGAAATGGCGTTTACTTTTATTAAATTTTGTCTTTGGGATAGTAAGGTATTTTTGGAGAATCGCAGATCTCATGTACGTTGAAAACTTGATTTTCGGAAAATTGCAAATTTTCAAATTTTAGACCTCTTCCACAACTACAATTAAAAAGATTTTTTTCGCCTAATAAAACCCTTTCCCTCAACGATAGTTTTTAAAAATTATAAATTTTTTGAAATTTTAAATATTTTTCCCCTTATTTGTATAAAATATAGGAACCGGGTTTTGTTTGAAATTTTTTTTCCCAAAGAGGGGATCAACACTTTTCTTCAATTTTTCCCCCAAATAGCGTATGGGATTTTTAAAATTCAGGTCCCATTTTCTTTGAAAAGGTTTTTGAAAATTGCCAAAATTCTTTTTTTAATGGTCTTGCTGAAACTAAAATTATGAAGGTATTTTTTTTTTCTTAGCGAAATGTGTCCATCAAAACATATTTAAATAATGTAAAAATTTGTTTTTTCGAAAATTGAAAAGGGTTTTTTAAAGTGTTGAACATTGACTTCTAAAAAACATTTTGTTGTTTTCTTTAAAAGACAAAATTTGTTTGATTAAAAAACCCTTTTGATAGCGGGGAAAGACATTTAAGAGAATGGAAACTTTTTTTTGATTTGCCCTTTTTTTCCCAAAAACTAAAAAAATTTTAAAAAAATTGGGTCTTCTTAAAATCAATGTGAAGATCCTTTTTAATTTTCAGTACAAGATTTTTAAAATTATTTCAAATGAAGTTTTTAAAACTTAAAAATTCCCGAAAAAGGAGCTTAAAAATTGGCTTTTAAATTTTAATGTTTAATCACTTTCCCCAAAACTTTCCATTTATAATAAAAATTTATTTAGGAGATAGTTTTATTTTTCAATATTCTAAGTAATATTTCGGTTCTCTAACGGGAAACCAAAGTTGAGAAATTTTTCAAAAACCCCATTTTGGGCGAGACAAAAGGAACGGGAAAAGAAGAGGGGGTAAGACCCTGAACCCAAAATCCACACCAAGGAAATTAAAAACCCTTTACTGAGGGTCTGTGATCTGGGCATTTTTTTTAAAATGGGATTTTTAAAAAAACAGATTCAAAAAGATCAAAAATTTTTTCAAAAAATTTTTAGTAAGGACGACAAACATTTTCCCCTATCTGAAATTTATTGCGCTTCAAACATAATTTGAGATGTTTTTTGAAGCATTGTTTTTTATAAAAGAAAAGATTGAAAAAAAATTAATTTCAAACCCAAAAAATTTAATTTTCTATTTGGTCATTTTGATCGCGGGGTTATTGAAAGTCCATTTGTTCAAGATTAAAAATTACTTTCCTTTGGTTATTGAAATAAACGCGGGTTCCCCACAGGCGTTTGGGTTAAATTTAATTTTAGCACTATTTCTAATATTTAAAATGAAAAAAAATTTGAAAAAAATGAGAGAAAAATTTTGAACCAACTTTTTCACTTTAATTTCCAAAATTTTTATGAAAGGCCTTGGGGAACATCGAAGACAGAAATGGGGTTAAAATAAATTTTTTGGGCGCAACCCGTCAAGACCTCCGCATTTTCATTTTCTTCGTGCCCCTTGGAATTGGACATGTCCCCTTTGGGGTCGGGTTTTTAAAAACCCTTCGCCTGAGCCTGCCATGCCTAGAGGTCCAGTTTTCGGTTTTCCGTTTTCCATGAACGATCCCACCCAACCAGTCGCCCTTGTCCCTAGCAACCCCCAAATGGCGGGCCCCCCAAGAGCCCTCCCAGCAGAATTTCATAATAACGACCCCAATTGTGTAGGCTAAAAGGGGAAGACTGGCCTTTACAAAAAAAAAGTTAAACCCCATGAAATGATAGAGGGAAAAATTTTGGTCGTTTCAATAAAAAAATAGCAGAGGGGACCCCATGTAAATCGAATCCCAAAATTAATCGACACTCAAACCCCTTCATTGATTGTGTTAATAAAAATTTTTAAAAAGTAATCGAAAGTCAGTTTTTGATTTCCCGGTAAACGTTTGTTGACAAATAGCCGCCCAAATTGTGAAACCCTTTACAGGAAACCCATAGGTAAAAATTTTTAGGTACTTTACCCATGTGGAATTTTTTAAAAGCGGCAGTGTTTGGGGATAATCGTAAAAGGGGGAACCCCGGAAACCCAAAAAAACTTAAGGAATTTTACTTCGATTTTAACACTGCCTTTAAATGATGTACTGAGCTGAATTTTTGCACTTTACTGGATACAATGTTGTAGGGAATTTTGGGGGTTAAAATGTTGGGAAAAACAAAAAAGAAAAAAAATCCGGGTTTCTAAAACCCAAAATTCCCTGCTTTTTCCCTTTTTCCCTTTCCAGGCTTTTCATTTTCCCGATTTTAAAGGATTTGGGATCCATTCCCTGGAATAGATGCCAAATGTGAATACTTTAAATGGGGATAAATTGAAGAAAATTTGGAAAATCGGGTTTTAAAAATAAAATTTTTCCGGGTTTAAAATTTTTTCCTCTGACAAACCCTTAGAAAGGGGCCGTTACAGCGACGGTGAGAGGGGGAACACAAATATTAGAAAGTGGAGCCATTGGGAAGCTACATAGAAAACAAGATAACGTAGGTAGGAAATATTTAGAAGATTTTCCCAGTTAGCCAAGGAGAAAGGAATGTATCCCGGATGACATACATTTTTTGTATGACAAAATTTAATTAGTATCAAAATAGAGGATTGAACCTTACAAGTTTTTAAACACATTGTATTCAATTTATATTAAAACAATTACTTTTTTTTATTGATAGAGTTTAAAAAACCATTTCCCTTTGAAATTGTTTTGGGCCTCTATAAAAAATTCACTTTGGAAAAAGTGTTAACCTTTTCATTTTTGGCTTTGGGAATTTTGGGGTTATGTTTCAAAAGGGATTTCTTTGATGTTTATGTTGTGTTTGAGATTTAATTTATTTTCCCATCTTTTTTTCCCTAATGTACATTTTTTGAATTTTTGAATCATTCCGTAATTTAAAATTTTTGCAATTAAGTTCTTTCCATTCATTTTTTTAGATTTAAAAATAAGGGTTTCTTGTTCACTATTGAAAATGAAAATCAAAATTGATTTATAACTCATCTTTAAACAGCTAAAGGGATAAAGGGTAGACAAAAAAATTGGAAATGTTAGTGCGAATTATTCATGTTAAAATTTCAACTAATGTCTAAAATTTTTAAAGGAAAATATTTTTGAAATTGAAATTAAATAACTTTTTGATAAGTATGTTTCGCAAAAGGGGAGTAACCCCCAAAATAAAATTTTCCTTTTTAGATTTGGGTAGATTATAATGAAATAAGGAAAAGGGTTTTTGGGACTGTCAACGATTATAGACAATAGCCCTCTTCATTGCTAGAAGATGGTGGGAAAAAAATAATTTTAAAAGGGGGAACCAGTTTCTGTGTAAAAATTTGTGTTAAACTTTTTTCTTTCGGGAAAATGAGTATACCAAAAAAACGTTGACGCATGAATTTTGGGATCTACTTCTAATATATATTAGATTATTTTTTAAACGCTCTAGTGGGGGTTTTGGGGGGTACATTTTCATTTTTTAACGACTTTTAAATTTCCCATTTCAGTTACATCAGAAAAAATTTAAAAATTTTTTTTTATAAATTTTTCAATTTTTCGTCTAATGAGCCCGAAATTCTATGAATCTTCGAAAAATTTTAATTCCATAAAAAGAAAAAACATTCAATTACAAAATCCAAACCAGTTGATACTCCAAACCAAGAATATTTTTTTGGAGAGCGACGCCCCTTTTTAAAAGGTCAAAAATTATCTCCCGCCCAAACCCCTTTTAAAAGGCATTGTGCGGATAATGTTTTTTACGTCCAGAAACATTTTCCAGCCATGCATGGGGAGGTTTTTTAAGAGAATTACCGAAATGACTTGCAAAATTTTTAACTGTAAAATTTCTACTTAAATTTTTAGAAAATTTTATGTAATTATGTAATATATATTACTACCATTTCGTCATTGGGAATTGCTGAGATGATTCAAGATCACTGAAAAAAGGGAATGTTTTTTCCGAGGCATTAAAATTCTATTTATGACCTTTTAAATTTGAGAACCAATGATTCATACAGAAATGTGGTTTGCCCTATATCAAAATTTGATACCCTGACATTTCATGCCCGGGATGTTTGAAATTTTTTAAAAAAACAAAGTTTCTGAGGTGAACTTTTAAAGGCAAAAAGAAGAAAAACACTAGGCAATCATTTATAACTAATTTTTTCTGAAAAAACCATAAAACCCCGGGATTACAAAAACTAGGAATTCCAGGATCTGACATGAAAAAAGTTGATTTTTTTTTAAAACTAAAAGGATTTTCGATTTCTTATAAAAAACTACCTCAAAAACCTGAGTTTTAGGTTTTTTTCCCAGTCGACCAGACTTGCCAGAGAAAAAAAATTTTTTCAAAATTTATTTCTTCCATCATTATTTTTTTGTAATTGCTGATTTATACAATGAAAGCCCGGGTTTAAAAAAGAAAGGATCACTGATGATTTTTAGGAAATTTCCTGAAAAAATTTTTTTTTCAAAATTTTGACAAAAATATCGATTCATTCCCAAAAAACGTAATTTACTGGAAAAAATGATTTTTTCAGTAATTTTATACGACGTGTTTCATATTTTTCATTTTTTTGACCCCTACATTTTAAGTCTGGTTTTCAACTTTTTGGGGGGGAAAATTTTGGGGAAAAGGGTTGAGGACGAAGAATAAATGGGGGGTTAAATGAAAACCCGATATTTGAATTATTCACTTTTTTGTATGATATATCGCAATGTAACGTTTTTTTTTTTACCCTAAATTTTTAATACTTTGTGTTGATTGAAATCTAAATCGCCCCACGGCTTTTTTTAAATTTTAATCCTTTGATTGCAATTTAAATAGCAAAACTAAATGACGCTTTTTTTGAATCAAAGTTAAACAGTTTTATCGTTTTGCGCAGGTCGCCATCTTCAATACATTGAAAATCACCGTACACTTCATTAAACCCCGGGTTCCATAAACATTAAAAGGGACACCTGGTTTGGGGGACCCATTAAAAAAAAGGTAGAAGAAACACAGAAAGGGAATTTTCCGATAATTGAATTAAAATTTTGTGCCCAAATAAATGAAAAAAAGTACATTTACACTTTCAGTATCAAAAAGCCCATTTAAAAATGCTAATTTGGTCATAAGGGAAATCATTTTCAGTTCAAATTTGTTTATGGGAGCAGGATTAAAGATACCTTCGAAAGGTGATGTCACTATTTACAACGATTTTGTCAGCTTTGAATAAAACGTTTTTTAACCCCTTTTAATGGTCGCGCAACATTAAAAGGGGAAAATTAGGGATTACAATTGAAAAAATTTTTAAAATTTTAAAATTTTTTTCAAAAGAATAGCCTGTTATAGTTCAAATATGGAATAATGGTATCAAAACTTTGAATAGTTAAAATACAAAAATAAATTAGATGGTTGAATACTATAAATTTCCAAATAAAATGCACAAAAATACAGGTATTATACTTTAAAACAAATAAAATAAATGCAGGGAGAAATTTTTTGGGGAAAATTTCGTGCATTTGTTATAGTTTGCTTTGGATTAATAAAAAAAAATTTTTTAAACAGTTTAAAGATCGGGACCCTTTTTCTGAATGTGTTTCAGTGTCAAATTGGCAAAATACCCCAGTTTTTTGGAATGTGGAAAATTCACTGACAAAATTTCCCGCAGCCCCGTCGAGTCCCTCGTTTCGTTGACGTCCACAGAGAAAAAACGTTCTGCGTTCCCGTTTGTTGACCCCCTTGAACCCAGGCCCCCGTTTCCCCTAGAAGTCTCCTGTTTCTTTTTCCCTGTCGGTACAGTTTTTCCTCGAGATTATTTTTCATTTCTGGTTTCGTGGAAAAAATCAAGACCCTTGAAACCCCCTTCCAATCGGGTCACAACTGTTGTTTTTTTGCATAAACATTCAGAGCATCGATTAAACGAGTTATGTTAAGGTCTGACCTAAGTCAGACACTGAACCACAAACCCCGTGGATTACCTTTTAAATTCCGTTTTTTCCCCTGAACTTCCCCAGTGCGGCAGTTATCATTTGAGCATATTTCTATAATTGAAAACTGAGGCTCTCCCCGAAAAAAAAATTTCCCTGTGGAAAAATTTTGTCAACCTTGCGTAATCAACGACGAATAACGGGATCAAAAAAATTTCACGCGACCAGTAAAGGGGTTTGGGTTAAGAACAGGTAACGGGGAAAATTAGTTAAACATAAATGAAGATTTTTTTACGTTAAAATTCATCAAACCGTATTTTTTTTTGGGATTGACCATTTGAACCAAAGTCTCAAATCTGTCCATACGTTGGAAAAAAGTACATCTACAAGTAAGAAAACCAAGACATTGTTTTGATCTGTATTCAAAAAGGGGAAAAATGTCGCTGGCCTTCAAAAAAATGTCGGATGTTTGGGTACAAAAATAAGGGGCCCAAAAAAAAGGGTTCTTAAAAATTTGAAATCATCGCAGAAAATAAAAAAATTTTTTTTCCCAAAAATTTGAAAAAAGAATAAAACTGATGAATAAAAAGGATTTAACTGAGATCAAACTATTCCGCGGTTTCCGATTACAAGAAAGAATTTGGCATTTCCCTTCTTAAGATCAGCGGATTCTTATTTTTCCCGGGAGTCAAAATTTTTTGAGTGAAGATTCAAAATTTTGGCTAATAAATATTTCCAAATGTTTTGAACTTTTTGGGAAATACCACCAATTGAATTGTAAAAAGACGAACATACCCAAAAAGCCCCTTTTTTAAAGCAAATTAGAAGTAACGGGAATTTTTAGTAAAAAGATAAAACAGCGTATGACCCGGGCGACGATTTTGACTTTCAAAAAATAAAGAACTAGGGGGCCCAAGAAAGAAAAAGATTTTTCTCAGTATATTTTCTAATTTCCAGGTGGTCCCCTTTTTTAAGGTTTTCCCCTTTTCACTATCCAGCTCCCAATGTTGCAAAGAAAATTTTTTTTAAATTTTTCTAAACCCTTTTGCTTTGTAGTGGTACAAACTGAAATATTACTAAGAATCTTAAAGAGTAAATTTTTTTCCAAATAAAATTTTTTTATTGAAAAATTGAAGGGGTTTTTAAGAAATGGCGATTAAAAAAAAATTGAAATTTCAAGGCCTGTTTCACAGGAATCTTTTTTTTTCCCAAAAGAGTTCATTTATTATCATTTGGCCCTCTCTCCCAATTGTAATAAGACAAATCGGAAAACGCCCAAAAAGGGAGGAGAGATTTTTAAAAAAATAGATTTGTTTTTAAAAAAAACTACAAAAGAGTACACAAAAAAGGGAACTTTTTTCCAAAAACCCCGACATGGGGGAGTTAAAATAAGAAAATTTTAAAATGAATGGGGAATGTTTTTAAAAATTTCAAACCCTTAACTAGAGCGATTACCGGGTTTTTAAATTTAAAGAGATCGAAAGTGGGTAAAAGGTGAAAAAAATTTAGAGGGACAGACTGACGGTCGATTTTTGAAAAAATTCCCCATCGGGAAAACCCCAAAACATGTATTTCCAAAAATTTTGGAAACGTTTTTCCCGGGCTTTAAAAATTTCTTTCTATACTACGTATTTTAAAGTAAAACGAAAAAAAAAGTGATTTTTATGATACTATAATAAAACAACATTTTATGCGCGGTCGAGACTTATGCTTCAAAATTGTTTTGTCATAGTTCCAAATTCAAAAAACAGTCGGAAAAAGAGACCCGGTTTGAGAAAACTGAAAATGTTTTAAAAGAACTGTTCACGGAAAAGGAGTTTTTTTTTTTCCAGACCCCAAGTGCAAGGTCTTATCTAACGAAATTGAAAAGTTCTGATTTTAGGGATGAAAGGGCGGAAATTGGAAAATTTACCTGGAAAAATGATTTTTTAAAAATTGAAAATTGGCAAACAGAAAAAAAGTTATTAAATTTGTGAAATTATGTCCATGTTTTTAAAAAAATTGATTACAGAGAGCCACGTAGGATTTTCAAGTTTGTTTTTTGAGCCCTTAAATGATGCCTTTTTTGGGGAAGTTAGCCGTTTTGAATCTGCTTTTGGGGTCAATACACCAAAACGTCAAACCCAAAAAGTGTCCTCAAAAAAAGATAGATTGAAGAGGTTATCATACGTCTCTAGGGATACCTCAAATCAGCAGTGCATGCTATTAGAATCAAAAATGAGACGCATCAGCGAACTTCTTGAACTTGTCGAGGATTTCTTAAAATTTCATTAAAAATGATGACGAGCCCAAAACAGCAATTTGGAAATTTTAAAAATTTTTTAACCGTCACAAAAAATGTTTTGCATCTTTTGTTAAATTTAAGGGTAAGAAAAAAAATTTTTTTTTGGGCAATCAGTCTGGGGAAATTATTGAAGAAAAAAGTTTTACTTCAAACGAGATAACCAAATGAGAATTTTGGGAGTTTGTTAAAAGATGTCACAATTTACAAATATTTCAAAAAAGATTGTCGAGGGACAAAAAAAAGATTCGGGGGAAAATTGTTCATTAAATGAGTGATTTGCCCGGGCAGAAAAAAATTGTTAAATGTCACTTGCTTAATGAGAGCGTTATGGTTTGAGGTAATTTCTCCGTTTTTGGCCACTGCACCTGGGCAAGAAGACAAGAGTTTAAATTACCCCTGAACACGCAAGTATCCAAAATTTTACCAGTGTTTTGTATTCTAAGGAGCAAATTTGGGAGCACAGATAAAAAATGTTTTTAAAAAATTTGATTTATTGGCAGGCAAAAAAACAATAAATTACTTTTTTTTCCTTTTTCAACCCTTATAATAAATTAATTTATTTTCCAGAAAGAAATGAATTTTTCCATTATATCTGGGAGAAGCATGGAGTAATCTTAAACTGAAAAAAAGGGCAATAAAAAAAACCTGTAAAATATAATTATTTAAGAAGGTTTTTTTTTTATTTTTAAATTAAATAATTTATTTATTTATTTTTTTAATATTGATTTTATTGAAAACGCACAAAGGGAAAAATTTTGGAAATCCTAGAATAAAAGATTTTATAAAAACATATAATTTATTATAACCCTATGTCTATTGTCAGGGAACAATAGTGAAAAACTAAGAATATATTGTGATGGACGGGGCTTGCTCTACAGTAAATTTGTTAAAAAGTGATTTTTTTTGGAATGGGCCTGGGCATGCAAAAACCCTTTTGGAAAAGTTACTTTTAATGTAAACAAGAAGTTTTTTTCCCCAGAAAAGATAATGGATATTAACAAAATCGTTTCAAATGTTTAGAATTTTTTGGTTAAAAATTATTTTAGCGTTAATGAATTCCTCCGGGCACTGACAAGGATCAATTCCCTTTACCGCAAGGAATTTTTCGCCCTCGCGAGTGGCGGGGGCCTTTCCCCCGGCTATTTCCCCCACTCCCAGTCCTGGGCCGCGGGTTCATTGTTGGAGCAGCTAGACGAAACAGCATTTAAAAAGGCTAGATCGGTTTCGAAAAATTTTCCCCGCAATCTAAGTTTCAATCAAAAACCCATTGATAAAAATATTTTTTCATCATTGTAAATCATAACTTTGTAATTTATTTATATTTTTAATTTAGTTAGTATTTAAAATAGTGTTTTTCAGAAAAAAAGGGAAAAATTTTATCAAATTCCGAAGAAAAAAGAAACTACGATAACTTAACATTCAAACCCTTACGGTTTTTGGGCTCAATTTTACGTTACAGACATTTTAACTAATTTTAATAAAAAAAACATTTTTCAGACAAGAAACTAAATAAATGCGTTTTCCTTGATTCGAAGAGCCTAAAAAAATTTTATGATTAGCTCAATAAGTTTAAAAAATTTCATTATTTTATATTTTCCTTTACTCAGGGATGACCTTTTAAAAACCGGAACGCTAATGTTAGATTTTCCGACGCCACCGTTGGGTTATGCTGCAGGGTTTTAAAAAACTATTTCTATATTTTTTATTTGGAAATTTTGGCGTTTAAGAGGGAAAGGGAAGGCTTGCCAGATTACTGTAAATTAAGTCTTTTTCATGTATTTTTTAAAAAAAATAATGAAAAGCGTGTTTTTTTTTAAAGAAGCTGAAAAAAAATAAAAACAAGAACCTTAATTGTTGATCCAAACATACGTTTTTCAGTTTTAAAATCAAAAAACCCCGGGAACCAATGGGTTATCAAAACCAGCACTGATATTTTTTTTTCAATTGGGTTGGGTTTTATAAAATTGTCTGTTAAATGCCGGCACCCCGCCCCAAGGATCTTAAATTTAAGATTATTTCCGAGTGCTTGTCCCTTTTCCCCATTGGAATCGCTTCATTTTTTCAGTTGGCATGTTATACTCGTTTGATTTTTCCCCGCACAGCCAGTTACTTCCGGGCCCTTTTAAAGGGTTTGGGATTGAACCCGACGTTTTCCGGGAGGTTTTTTCCCAAATAATTACCCCTCGCGAAAGTTCAGGTGAAAATTTTATTTTTTTTTTGTTTTTTTGTTATTAGTAAAAAAACCAAGCTTCACACGAATTAA
Organism: Teleogryllus oceanicus; assembly: GCA_964035755.1. Lineage (NCBI taxonomy): Eukaryota > Metazoa > Arthropoda > Insecta > Orthoptera > Gryllidae > Teleogryllus > Teleogryllus oceanicus. The sequence goes on from CAXIVR010000875.1 coordinate 39,693, forward strand.
TTTAAAAAACGATTTTAACCCAAAAAAAAAAAAATTCCGGCTTTTTTTATTTTTGGTGTAGTACCTTTTTAATAGATGATTGTAAAAAATTTTTTTTAAAAAATTTAAAAGATTATAAAAACCCCAACAAAAATTTGTTTTTTTAAAATTTTTTTCCCTCCATTTAAAAGTAACAGAGCCCGAGTTTTTAAAAAGTTCACCAAAGTTCGTTTCATTCTGAAGTTCCCTTTAAAATTAAATATTCTAATGTAGTATCTAATGTTCATCATCTACCTTACATTTTCCCCAGTTCTCTTCTTTCCTCCAAACCCCAGGGAACCCAATTCCCCTTACCCCCTGAAACTAACCCTTGTATTACCCCCCCAATTTCATTCCCCATCTGTAACCCTCCTTCCCCCCCTCCTAAAAACTGGGACACGAAAATTGGGTCGCCCACGCACTGAGGAAAAAATGAGACAAATAGAAACCTTGTCAGATGGCAAAAAAGAATCCTTTAGGTACAGGGAAAAAGATTCAAATAATATTTATAATGTGCAACTTTTCAAATTAAATTAAAATTTTTTAAGGCAGCATTACAGGGGATCTGAGTCAAATAGATGTTTTTGTTTCCCGAACATTGGTTACCCCAAAAATGATCTAAAACACCCAATTTCCCGGGGGTTTTTACTTTGGGACCTTACTGTAGAGCGGGGGAACCAAAAAGACCCGGGTTTACGGGGGTTCGTGTATTTACGTAAGAAATAATAGGGATTCAAACCTTTTTGTCAGAATTCAATTTATATGCAGTTGAAAAGTAGAATTAAAGTCGTACATTTTACTACGTTTAAAAAGTTATTTTTTACTTGACACAGATTTCCAAAAAAAGGAGCTTTAGGTTTTTTCCACTTTTGGGGTAACTGAAAAAAATTTTAGAAATTTCCTCTTTAAACCCATTGTTGTAGGGGGGGATTTCAAATTGATTTTCGGGAGTGAACCCCAGAGGAAAGAGCAGTTTCTCAATTTAATTCATTTTTTAATTTAGATATTAATGAACAATTTACAGGAAAAATTCTTAAAATAAAAACCCGGCAATAGATCAAATTATAGTTAAAAAACCCACTAGATATGAAATAATAACCAAATCTGGGTTACAGTCCCACAATGAAAAAAATTTTTTAAAAAAAACATGAATACTGACAAATAAAAAAAATTTATGTGCAGAGATTTACAAAGTTAACGAAAAATTTAGGGGCATTTGGGGTTGAAGGAAGATGGGAAGGTTTAAGATATTAAAAAAAAAAAATTTTGGGTTTTTAACAGCATCACTAGTTTGATATCTGAAAAAAATGTTTTAAACAAAGGGGGAAAGGAAAACCCGACTCCCCATTTTGTCCGTAAAAAGTTCGGCCCCCTTCGCCCGCACCCCCGGGGGTTTGGCCGTTCGGCTGCGGGGGGGGCCCCGGGGGGCGGAGGGGAAAGGGGGTGGAAAGGTTTTTTTAAAATTTTTTTTTACGCCCCCTAATCATCCGATTTGAAAGGATTAACGGCGTTGATTCAGGGGCCCCGTCTCATGATAAAGCCCACATTTTTAAATTTTTCCTGAACTATTTAAAATTTAAAAAAGAAATTTTTTAAAAAAACGGTTCGAAAAGCGTAAATTTTTTTTTAAAAAGAAGCCCAATGCCTTTTAAGATCGAAAATTGGTCCATTTCTTCAGAGTTTGGTCTAGAAAATTCCGTGATAGGGGGTTTCATTGTTTTTTGCTGTATTTTTTTGTACATTTACCCCAACTAGTCAGTTGTCAAAGAGGACCCCCAAGGTAGTTCCCCTTTTCCTGCGTAAATACCCAGACACCCTTGACTTACCCCCCTTTTGTTTTACCCTCTGCTTGTCCAAAGGGTTTTCATTTGAATTGTAGGACAATGACTTAATTGTTTTTTGAGAGGGACAGAGAAATCAAGAAGTAGGATCACCTGCACAGGGCAGCCGCATGACCCTTTTTAAAGTACATAGAACGGGGGGGCCCAGAGAAAAAACCAACTTAAAGGAAAAACCACCCCCCCCGGGATGCAGGGGGCCCCGGCCTCAAGGGAAATTTAAAAACCGGGCTAATAATAATAATAATAATAAAAATTAATAATAAAAAATGAAAAATAACCCCAGAAAGAAAGAAAATTGGATACTTTTTAAAAAAGAAATCATAAAAACAGATTTTTAAAGGTTTTTCCCAACCCTTTTTCTGCCCCAAAGTTTTTTGATACGAGGGGAGGCGCTGTTTCCGGGCCCGGCCCCCGCGCACCAGGATATTTGTTTCATTACCCCATTGCCCTAGTGGTGACCGAATATCCGTTTCTGCCTGAGATTTTTTCCGGCATTGTTCTTGTCATTTTTTATTTATTTATTTATTTATTTATTTATTTATTTATTTTGCATTGACAATTCAATCGAAAGAATTTAAAATGCGTGTTTTTGGGTTAAAACCCGGCGGAACTTTTAAATTTTTAGTCTTCAAAAGCAAACGTCTAAACCCCCTAAGAGACTCTAAATTTTCCCTAACTCATGAAAAGTGGGGGTGAACGTTTGTCGGGAAATTATCGTTCAGCGATCACAAGTGGTAGGCAGGGGCAGAGGTAAAAAAAGGGAAATAAATGTAATGAAAAAGTTTGTAATTGTGAGGTATTTCATTTTCGAAGTTTTTAAAAATAAATCACTGTATAATGATGAAAAAGGGGAACAAAGATTTTTTAGCAGCAAGTGTTGAACCTGCCCCTTGAATAAGAACCAAATTGAATTTGCCCTTTCCTTTTTGAACAGGTTTCACTGCATTATAACACGATGTCCGCCCCATCGGTATGAGGGCGTGTCAACCTCAATCCGACGAACGAAGGCGGGGTAAAAATTGGCTTTGGGTGTCGCGGGCCTTTGGTTTACGTTATAAAGCAAAAAAACTTTTTTCATTTAAAAACAAAGTGGATATTTGATCAATATAACTATGTGTATCAAATACTTGGTCGGGGTTTTAATAATTTAGGGTTTTTAAGGTCAATGAAATTTTGGGGAAAAAAATTTAAATGAAAAAAAAATTAAAAACTTTCCAAAAAACAAAATTCTTTAAAACCCCCCATTTCAGAACGCCTTTACTTTAAGGTCGCGATTTTACCAAAATTTTTAAATGTTTTATGTTTAGTAACCCAAACCCTTTGATAAAAAATATAACTTCATTTTTTTCCATAAAGATAAAGATAAGAGTTTGCAATTGCGGTAACTAATCTGGTTTTTGGCTTTTCCAACAACCGGGGGAAAAACAAACCCTCCAACCGACCCAAACCCAACCCAAAAAAATGCATCAGAGAAAACCCAAAACAACAGCAGAGGATCTTTCATTCTACAAGACATTTTCAACCTAAGTGGAAACCAATAATAAAAAGTAAAAAAAATTTTATTCAAAAGAACCAATCTGAATTTTTCCCCCATCAAAGAACAAGCTCCAAAGGGACAAAAAGGGCTGTCCAAAAGACTATATTAGAAAAATTAAACGATAGTAAATGCCAAAGACATTAGAATCATATCCAAATAAACAACAGAAATGTATTTTTTTCGAAAACCAAGCTATCACTAAAGGGATTTGTAGAAATAACCCAACAATAAAAATTTTGGGAATTAAAACTAAGAGTTAGACTGTTACGCGTACAAAAAAATAATAACCCAAATGTTTTCCCCAGTTAAACCACGGGTAATAGAAAAGAAATTAAATGAAGAGGTATCACAATATCGTTTTATGGGGGAAAGACAAATAAAATTTTGAAATCAGTGCCCATTAAAACCCTCTAAATAATAATGATTTCAATAAAAAACAGAAGAAAAAATAATTTATTCTCCCAAAAAAAATTTAAATTGGACAAAATATTTTTATCACATCAATTAGAAAATCAAAAATTAAAGTTTTTTTATTCAATAACCTACATTTCCCCAACTTTTAGAAGAGAGCCTATCCTACTAATTCATCATGTCACACCCCAAAAATAAAAACATAAAGATTAAATTTAACCAAAAAGATGAAAACAAAGAAGAAAAACTAAAAAAAATAAAACCTTTTAAACCCAAAACATTACACAAAACAAAAAGAAAAAATTTTCCTTAATCAAAAGCACCATAGAAAAAACCCAAGACAAATTCCTTTAAAACTCCCTTTTACAATTTTCATTATTTTTGAAAATTTTTTTCCCGGATGTCTCAATTTTACCCAAAAAAATTTAAAATTGATGAAAAGATACAGTATCAATGATGAAAGAAACTTACCTCTTTTACAGAGCAATAAAAATAGTTTCACTAGAAAATGGGAAGATTTAAAAAAAATTTTTTAGAACAGAAGATACAGGTACGGGATACTCAGATAAAACCAGTGTAAAAGATTAAAAGGGTAAAAATGGGGGAAAGGGTAGATACAGTTTTCCATTAAGGCAGGAATATTGGGAAAATTTAAATTTAAACCCGGAGGGTTGACTGCATCCTAGGGGGAAACAAAAAACGGAGACCAAAAAAAGGAAAAATGGGGAATTTTAAAAAAAATTTAAAACCCTAGATATAATTTTTTCACAGAAAAAAAAACTTCAAAGGAGAAAAAAATACAAAATAAACAAAAATTTATATAAAAAATTTTAGGACTAATAAAAGTGGGTTTTGGAGGTGTATGTTTATTGCAAAAATTTTTAAAAACCAAAAGATTATAAATAACTCAACTCCTGGGAGTGACTAATGTCAAAATTTGTCTAGTAACTAAATCACTTAGTATTCTGTTTATATTTACCTAAAAAGCTGGGGTTTTAATTTCTAGAGGTTGCAAAAATTAATTAACTAACCCCATCCATTTTTCCCCTTCCCCAGGTGCCCTTAAACCCAAACAGCCTACATGGTCAAAATTAAGAAGATAAAAGGGGGTGAATGAAAATGCTAGTGAAAAAACCCTTAGACTACCTAAAGTAATCTTCCTAACAATCTTCCAACAATCCCACCAACTTTCCCCCGTTATATCTAGAACCTTAGTGCAAATTGGATCGATCATATTTGGCATAAATTGTAAACCACTAAACTGACACGGGATGACCTATATGGCAGGACCATTTCCCCCAATCAAAATTTTAAAAAAAAATTTCCCTTTAAATACTGATAAATACATATACCCCCAGAGGGAAAATTTTATAAAGCATTTTTTAAAAAAAAAACAAAAAATAAAACTAAAAATAAAATGAAATGTAAGGGATAACCCTTTAATTCATTTTAATTTGGAATGAAAATTGAAAATTTTGAAAAATTTTAAAATTTTAAAAAACTCCCGATAAATTTTTTTAAAAAAACAAAGGGAAAATTTTTAGAAAAAAAACAATTTCCATGGTAAACGAAGAAGGGAAAAGGCTCACAAAAAATAGTTTACCCGCAAAATATAAAAAGAACCATCATTGAAAACCCATTGAATAAAAGAAATCTAAAAATGTTGAAGAAATTCAAAGAAAAAAAAAGAAATAATGGATAACCTTTTTCCCTCAATGAATCATCCTCCAAAATGTCGGGAAAACGGGAAAAATTAATAAAAATGGTATTTATGCCATCAACCAATAGAAAAAAATTTTTTAAAAGAAAAAACTTAAAACATCCAATAAACAAATAAAACATCTTAGAAAACCAATTTCTAATAAATTAAATGTGATAAAATTTAGAGATAAATCTAAGCCAAAAGGGGAATTTGAAATCAAAATCAAAATATAAAAAAATAAAATAAAAAAACAATCCCAAATCCCTCCTCCCAAAGGTTGGAAATCAAGAAAATTTAACTTGTACCGGGAAACCCAGCCCAGGCCCGGGATGGCATCCACTATTTTTTTAAATGAAAAATTTCAATGGCCATTGAATTTTAAACACAGCTATTCAAAGAATTTTTTGACTAAAAGGCATGTTTTTTGATAAGGGAAAAGGAATCCCATTCCTTTTCCCAACCGGGGAGAAAGATTTTCCCGACCCAGAAAATTTCAGCCCAACACCCTTTAATCCCCCCCTTTTTTAAAATTTGGGATGGAAAGGAAACCAGAAAAAATTTAAATTTTGGGATCTGAACGAAATAATTAAATACACTATCGGGATTCAGAAAATCGCTCGACTACTGATTTTGGGCCATTCATGATATGTGATGCTTTCACCCCAAAAACAACATGTAGCTGCTGTAAGCCCGAAACGAGAAGGTTTTTATATGTTATGGAAAACAGAATAATTTTTTTCATTTGGACTGGGAAATAGAGGGAAAACTGTGATATTTTTCTCTCACATTTATATTTTAAAAATTCAAGGCCCGGGTTTGTTTAAATTTAAAATATATATTATAACCTTTATTACCTCATAATGGAAAGGATCCCCCACAAAGGCAGCTGGGAATCCAAATAGAATGATTTTTCCTAGTTCTTTTCCCTTTGATTGACTAAATGAAAGATCATTTTCTTTCTAAAGAACAAAATTAACAAAGTTTTTTTTTACGCTTTAAAAATTTAGGAATTTAAAATTTTTTTGGGCCTTTGATAAAGATATCTTAAATTTTAAAATTTTATACCGGTTAACTGATTTTTTCTTCGGTTTTTCCTCGTAGACTTCTCAGTCAAATATTTTTGGAGTTTGCCGTAGCCCAAAAGTTCCACGAAATCCTCTTCTGCCCCTATCCAAGCGGGGATCTCAAACAAATAAAATTGTGTCCTGATTAGCCCTTAAGAAAAGCCCCGAACCGATTCCCAAACCCCTTTTGAAAAAGTTCCAATTTAAAATCAATATTGCTTCCAAAATGAAAAATCTGCAATATCATTCACTGTCCTTAAAATTTCACTGAAAACCCCAAATTTTCCATTTTAGATTGTACATTTCCCTTAGAACCCAGATCATTTCGAAGGGGTTGCCGAGCAGAATGAAATCTTCCTCGATTCATCCTCGAAGACTTGCTTTAAACTCCCTTCATTTTTTCATAACATTTGACTGTCCTTTTTCACCCAGCCAATCCATACGTTTGTTATTTTTTGGGGAGTTTGCCCTTTTTGACCCCCCCAAACTTCGCCCAACCCCAAATTTTTCATTTTCGGCACCAAGCCATCTTTTAATGCATTTAAAAAAAAGAAATTACATTGTTTATTCACGGTCGTTGCTGTTTTGCTCGTGATATTTCGAAAATGCATTTTCCCAAATAATTGTTTTACAAAAAAAATGTTAGTTTTTTTTAACGTGACATATCGGTATGTAAATTTCCCTCTCTCCGTCTTTTGGGTTTGCCAACCTAACCAAATGACAAGACAAAAATTAAAACATTTTCTTTTTGGGTTTCTTCACCCCAAAGACTTTAAACACTTTACATTTGACTGCACTGGTCTTGTTTCCTCCCAAACTACTTTTTCCCTTTTTCCGGAATGTCCCAAAAAACCATTTCTTTTGGGTATTCTAAAAACCCGTATCTGCCAATTATTTTTCCAAATTAATTTCCCATTGAAAAAATACACAAAATTAAACTCCACAAAAAACTGACAAATAAAAACAACAAACAATAAAAAAGAAAACTATTACACCAAATTATTTACAACATTTACAAATTTTTGGAAAGAATTAGTATATTTAATCTAGGGTGTCGCCCCTCAAACGGTTTCCCATTTTCCTGTAGTTAATGTTCCTACTTCCAATCCATTTTCACATTCAAAATCGCAGCATTTTGCTTAAATTTTACAAATTCGGTACGGACCCTTAACGAAAAAATTTTATAAAAATAGTTTTCATCCATTGACGACAATTTGAGGAAATTTAATTAACATTTCTACCCTCCTTATATTTTGCCTCGAAAGCATTGTTTTTTTTAGCTTTTTTTGGCTGCCCCTCAAATTGTTCAAATCGCATTTCCATCATCTGGGATCCCACTTATTTCGGAGGTACCCCAACCCTTTCGAAAGGGATCCTTTTTTTTTCCTACCCGGGACCTCTATAGGCGTCTTTTTGCGTGTTTTCCGCGGAACATTATTCTATGTTCAAACTGGAACGGCCTCCATCCATCGGTTAGGGTTTTTGAAATTTAGACTTAAAAACCCGCGAAATCTCCCTTCATAATTTTTCGCGGGGGGTTAGCCCCGAAGTTTTTGTACTGTCGCAAAATATTTGATACAAAATTTTTCCCCATGTCTTTTTCCCCCATTTTCCATTTTTAAATTTTTAAATTATATTTGGTTTTCCTGAATATTTTTTTCAATTTTTAAATATTCAAAAAAAGGTAAAACAATATCGTCGAGTACATGAGAGAATTTTCCCTTTAGTTCATCCGGTATTACATCGCCCAAGTAACTGATTAAAGTTGCGCAAATTATTCTTTAATTAAAAGGCCATTTTGAAAAAATAATGTATTGTTTAAATAAAAAAAACTGTTTCCCCTTTTGGGGTTTCGGGGTTTAGTCCAATTTGCCAGAAAGACGCAGAAAATCCAGCCCCGTGAATATCCGACCCCTTTTTATTTCCCAAAATCATTTCATCTAATTTCGGGGGTTTTTTCAAACGAAAATGGTCTCTATTGAGTTTCAGCATCCAAAAAATCTGATTTTATTGTCTTTCTTACAAACCCTTTTCCCCATTGGGTTTTTGGTGTCATGGATTTTTTATTAAAACAATCCTTAACACCCCCTTTATTTGTTTACGTATTCTTTTTTATATACATGGGGATCGGATATTTTTCAGTTTAAAAAATTTTCCCTCATCCACAATTAAATTTTTTAAATTGATACCCCTTTATCGGCCCCCTTGAATTTCCCAAAAAACATCTTTATATTCATTCACTAACATTTAAATATTTTTTACTAGACCCTTTTCCCTTTTTTCGCCGCCCGCCCCCTCTGCTGCCGTGTGGATCTGGCCCCTGGTCTCTCCAAATTGTTCCGCAATATCGCAAAACTTTCTTCCCCCTCCGGGATTTGATCCCAAACAATTTTGGGCCTTTGTCACCTCAAAAATAATAATTCTTTTTAAATAAGCCGACCTTGTCGTCAAAATTTTTTAACAATCCCCAAAATAATTGGACGAATAAAACCTTCCCCAAAATTCCCGGAAACTGAATTAGACCCCTTAATTCCCACTTTCCCCCAAAATTTTTGCGGGATTTCGTTCCCGATGCCCCTTTCCCATTAGGGGGTCCGAATATCCAAACTCCTGGGGGTAGCTCATCATTTATTTCCCTTTTTTTTAACTGCTCATACAATTTTTCCGGGAAAAACACAAACACAGCATCCGGTCAATTAAAAAGTCTGGATATTCCGAAAAATCCCCTTTAAAATTAAACACGCCATTCTCCGCCCGTTTGGGCCGAAATTTCCAATAAATCTTTCCGTCGATACTTCAATGTTATTCAACCCTTTAAAAAACCATCAGGGCCCCGATTATCATCATGAAATTTTAGGTGGCTTTTAAAAAGCCCCCGATGGGTTATTTGGGATATTTTCCCGTGAACGAATTCTGAATTGCTTTTGAACTGTTAAACTTTTCCCCAATGTCCGAAAATATTTTCCCAGATTGGGGTTTGCACCATTTTAATGTTTCAAGTCCCCCCTGTAAATTGTTTTTTTAATTTAAACCGAATTAACTAATTTTATTTTGGGGTTTTTAAATTTTTTCCCTGTTTAAGGACATTGCATTTAAAAGATTCACGCGATTCGACGATTGTCAACCCCTTTATTTTTGGTTAAATGTCCTAATGTCACAAAAGTTCCCCCTGTAAATCATTAACTTGGGAATTAATTTTTTTGCCAGACCCTTTTAAATTCCCCTCTGGTTTATTTTTTTATTAAAAACTAATTTACAATGAATAATGTTGGAACCAGCCGATGTATTTTACCCCCCACCATTTCCCCGTGTATTTCCCGACGAAAATTTTTAAAATGATATTTTTTGTCATTCCTTCCAATTTAGCGTTATTTTTTTAAATTCAATATTCATATCTAAAGTGATTCCACTAATTTAAAAAAATTTTGCTCAAGTTTTGCGTTCATTTCATAATACCCGGAATTTAAATTTTTAGGGGGCCAAATTTTCCCCCCGGGCAGCCAATTTTTTCCTTTTTTTTGTGGTTCATTTCAATTTACCCAAATTCTCCTCGTTAGTATTACAGACGCCAATCATTTACAATTTTCTTCCATACGAATTTTTTTTCCTTTGTATCCATTTTGAATTTAATAGAAATTTAAAAATTTTTTGTTAAATTATTTTAAAATCATTTAATGAAATGGTCTTGGGCCCCTTTTTTTTACTCAAAATTAATTTTAAATGTCAATCCATAAATTTCAGATTCCCTTTGGGTCACTTTATTTTAATTTATAAGACTAATTTTTTCCGTGTCACCAATTTTTTAAATTTTAACAAAATTTTGATCACGTTGAGGCGCCATTTTGAATATCAAAATTTTCCCCTCTCTACATTTATTCTAAAGATTCAGGGCCCTTTTTTGGGGCAATGGGTCAGATATAATTTTAAACCTTATTACCCCTATAAAAATTAAGGATCCTTTATACACAGCGTACTTTTGGGAAAACTTAAATAGAATGATTTATTCCTAGTTCATTTCGTTTGGGTTGACTAAAAGAAAGATCACTTTTTCTAAAGAAAAAAATTAACAAAGTTTATTTTTTGCTTTTTTGCAACAATTTAGGGGAAATTTTTACCTTTTGGCTTATCAAGATATCTTTTAATTTAAATTTTATCGGTTAACTGATCTTTTTTCGTTGATGTCCCGAGATTTCCCCAGTCGAAATATCTTGGTTTTCTGTAGTCCAAAGTTCCACAAAAACCTCTTTTGCCCCTATCCAAGCTGGTCTCAAAATATCAAAAAATTTTGTCCCGGGGTTACGTCCCATGACATAGTCCCCCGATTACCAATTCCCGACAAAATTCCAATTTATACATCAATATTGCTTTCCCCAAGGGAAAAAATTTTTGAATATCATTCACTGGGCCCCAAAATTTTGATAACCCAATTCTATTTAGGGTTGTACTTTTTCCCCCCTCAGAACCTACGATCAGGTTTTAGAAGCGCGTTGCCGAGCAGAAAAAGAAATTTTTTCCTGCATGATTCATCCTCGAAGACTTCGTATTAAAAACCTTTTATTTTTTCATAACATTTGAGGGCCCCCCACCCAGCCAATCCATACGTTTTTTTATTTTGCGGCTGACCTTTGATCTCTAAACTTTTCGCCCAATCCCAAATTTTTTACTTGGCACCAACCATCTCTTTTCATTTAGAAAAAAAGAAACCATTGTTTATTCCGGGGCGTTCTGCCCCTTTGCCTCGTGATATTTCAATGATGTTCCACCATATCGTTCCCAAAAAAAATGTTGTTTATTTTAACGTGACATATCGGTATGTCAACAATACATTACTTTTATTTTTAACTTCATGGGGAAATATATTAATGTTAAATTTAATGGTATCTTATCTAATATATAGATAAAACATGCAAGGCCTCCTCAATGATCTTTTAATTTTTTAATTTATTTGGTTTCTATAGGTGAAATAAAAAACTAATTTTTACCAATAAAGATATACTTGTTTTTGGGTGACATCACAAAATTAAAGGGGGAAAAATAATACATCCATAAAAATTTTCGAAATTTTAAATAATTTTTCAAGAATGGCATAAATCAGGGTTAACTTTCCAAAAAAAAAGAAAAATGATACTTTTCAAAAAACAGAGAACCCAATAATAAATCTAAATTGAGATTAAAATTCAAAAAAAATTAAACCTCAAAAAAAATCAAAATTTCGGGAATGATTTATGATAGTAAACCCAAAATGGAACCCCATAAAAAAAATTTAAAAATGGAATGTTTTCACAGACTAAATAAATAAAGAGTATCGCAGCTCTAATTTGGGGATGAAAAATAATTTTTTTCCGTACAAAGCCCTTATAACTGAGTTTCTATTTTTGGGTCTGTATAAAAACCCGCCAATCCAACAATTTTTAAAAAGTCTTTAATACAATTAATTGACTTGTTTAAAATTTGTAAAAGTGCTTTTTAGGGAAACCCTCCAACCCTCATCTCGGCTTAAAAAAGAACCACTGCCCTCAGAAGAAGCAAAAATTTGGGTTTCAAAGCCCTGCAAAAAATCCCGGGCTCCACTTAACCTTTAAAATAAAAAAAAACGTATTTCCCCCCCAGGTACAGTGAAAAAAATCAACTTTAAAAATACTCAAAAACAAAAGAAAAAAATTTAAAAAACCGGCCCCCTTTTTAAAAAATTTTCCCCAAAGAAATACAGTTTTTTAATTTAAATTTAAAAAAAACATAACTTTCCAAAAATCCCTTGGTTAAAACCCCAAAAAAAAAGTTAAGACTATGAAAACTCAAGAAAGATACTTTAACCAATTAATATATCAATCCTCTACAACGAAATTAAAAAAAAAACGAGAACCTATAAGTGTCTTCACAGATGGTTAAAAAAGAAGAAAGATTCAGGTTGTGGGTTAATGGCTAACAAAAAATTGGGAAAATAAATTTTAAATAAAAATATTTTTCTATTTTATTAAAAATATGCCTTCTAAAAACTTTTAAGGAATATAGACTAAACCAACAAGAATTTTTTTTATAATAAAACTCCAAAGTAATTGAATGTTTTAGACCAAGGATGGCAAAGAAATGAAATTAAAACCTTTGTTTTTGCGCCCTTTTTAAGAAACTTATTTTTGGGGAGTTTGTTTGTTAAAAGGGAAGGGAAAAGAAACTTTAATTTTTTCCAAAGAATGAACTGATCAAAAAAAGTTTGCCTGTTTTTTTCTTTAAACTCAAAGAAAGGGAAATTTTTTTATTTAGTAAAAAAATTTATTTATTTATTTATTTATTTATTTTATTTTTTATTTATTTTTTTATTTATTTATTTATTTATTTATTTTTTTTATTTATTTTTTATTTATTTATTTTTTTTATTTATTTTATTTATTTATTTATTTTTTTATTTATTCATTTATTTCTTTATTTATTTATTTATTTATTTATTTATTTATTTATTTATTTATTTATTTATTTATTTTTTTTATTTATTTATTTATTTATTTATTTTTTTTTTATTTATTTATTTAGTTTCTTTCAAATTGTTGAAAAGTAAGGAAAATCGGGGGGGTCCATTCAAGGGGTTTGAAACCCCCATATTTTCATTTTTTACGTAGATTTTTTTTCAGAACCTAAGGGAAAAACAAGTAATTATTTAACTTTGTCTACTTCTATTGATAATTTCCCTTATTTTTTAAATAATTCCTGGGGCTTAGTCCATTCCCTTTTTCGCTATACTCATCATGCTGGGTACAAGGTTTTACAAAAATTTTAGACACTATTGTTTTTGTATGGATTACAAAGGGGAAAAGCCCTGAATTTGGGGGCTTGTTCCGGCGCAACTTAAAAAATACAGCCGAGATTAGGGGGTGGCGATTTTTCGCACTTCGATAGGCGGCAGGTCTTTGAAGATTTGATTTTTTTAAAATTTAAAAATTTTATGTCTCTTATAAAATGGGGCCCAAATAGATGTTGCTTTTGCCGTCAAAATTTTTATTAAATATTAAAAAGATCTCAATAGTAAGAGTTTTAAAAAGCTGGGGAATTCCCTTTAAAATTAAAATTTTAAAATTAAAAGAATTGACAACGCGAAAGCAAGGTGAAGTGTAACGAGGCTGTATGGGGGGCCCCCGGTGGGCCTGGGGGGCAGGAAGACGGGAAGGAGGGAAAAAGAAGTGTTAATTTGTTTGACAGATGACCTTACACTTTCCCTGGTCTGTGTTAAAAGACTTTGTTTCAGTATCCCCCCCTTCCCCCTGAGACGGCCCTCAGAAAAACCCCCGACGTCATAGATACTTTGAATATCAAAAAAATTACGATACCGCTGTAGACCATAGATCGGCACCAAAAATTGGAAAGAGACAGGCCACCGTTTCCGGGTCGTTCAATTTTTATCGTTAATTTTAAAAAGAATTTTTATGGGGTTTCTAAAAGGGTTTGGTCGTATTTTTTATTCAGATTGCTTTTGTTTTGTTTTTTGAGTTTTTAAAAAATTCCCGATGTTTTTCATAATTTTTGCCTGTCTTTTTGTAAAAATGATTTTACCCAAAATGATAAGGGCATTTGAGGTACGGGTTTTGGGTTTTAGAAAAAGAGAAAAATGAATTCGCATGTTTTTTCAAGATGTGCTTATCCTTCTTTTTTAAATTTGGGTTTTTTAATCGCATCAATTTTCTTAGGGGCATTAAAGGGTCACTATTGCCGTTAACGGTATGGAAATTTTGAGGGGTGAAAAGATATGGGATGATAAGAGGTGAAAGGAGAAACAAATAAATTTATGCCCGAGGGGATTTTTAAAAAAGACTTGCGGTCCGAGATCCCATTGCCTTAGGATCCGGGCCCCCAGCCGACGTCCTAACCCTTTTTTTTTCCAAGAATTGTTTTCCGGAAAATATTTTTTTTTGAATTGGGAAAACAATTTTTAAAGTAATGAAAGAGTTGATTGGGAATTATATTTGCCCTTTGTATCAACAGACTATAAACCGCTTCCCCTGTCTCCCGAAACAAGTAATCAATGAATAATTTTATTTTACTTTTTTAAACAACTAATAACACGTGAATTAACAAAGGGATCCCTTTTTATAATGGAAAAAATTTTTAATACTGATCCCAAGTCTTTTTTTTTCCCAAACCTATCGAGTAGTAGTTTTTTAATTAAAATTTGATCAATTGACTTCATCGAATTTTGTGTGATCCGTAGGTAATTTAAATTTTTGTGTCTAAAATTTTGGAAAAATTTAAATTTAAAATTTAGAAACTTTTCTTCTCACAAGATTCGACCAGAAAACCAAGTTAAAATCTCGGTACAAATAAATGGGTTTAAAAAAGCGACTTTTTACTTTGAAAAAAAAAAAAAAGGTTAAATATGGGGGATGACGTCAAAGGAAAAAAAGAAAAGTGCATTTCCCAAAAATTTTGGGGATCCTACACTGTCATATACTACTTAAATTTTTAATTTTTGGGAGACCTTTTAATTTTTTTTCTCTGCAATAAAAAATTTGGGGGTAAAAAAATTTGGGAAATTTTAAAAAGCTAAGTTCATTAGAGATAACCAATGTTCCAAAGGGAAAAACCCTTTATTTAGATCGTCGGGAGAGCGGGGCCCCGATAAACTCAGTTTTATTTGAAAAGGGGGTTGGGAAAATTTCAGTCGACGGACTTCAAAATTTCTTCCCTTTGGCTATCCACTCCCGGAAGAGAGCCACCAAAAACCGGGTTTGAAAGGGAAGGGAGGTTTATAGAGGTCCCCGTTAAAACCCGGGGTGATGAATATCGAAGGGAAATTGATATTTTCAAAAATTTGATACTTGAAAACCATCGAATATTAAAGGAATAAATTTTTTTTAAAATATATTTTATTTAAATAGTTCATTTTAATTTCAAGAACTCCGGCAATGAAATAATTCTTTTTTTTAATCTCCATTAAAAGTAAATATGAAGAGATCAAAGTTCAAAACCCAGTTCGACTTTGTATTTTTTTAATAAAAGACTAAATTAGTTTTTAAACAAGGGAAAGAGGGTCAATTGTTTAAAGAGAATACACAACAACCTTTTGGGGGAGACGTTTATTTATTTCCAGTAAAGGGTTTCCCAAATTTTTTTTTGAAATAGTATAGTTATAATTTGCCAACTTTTTTTTTAAAGTGGGGAACGCTGAAAGAGTGTTAAAATTTTACCTTTTAAGGGGAAATTTACACTAAAATGATGGATAATTTAGTTTAAAATTTGACAAGGGTTTTTCAAATTAACCTTTATTAAAAATTAAAATTTTACTGAAAAATTTTAGTGGCTTATTTCAAATTTTGATTGAATTTTTAAAAACCCTTGTTTGGGAGCCCGAGGAACGTTATGCAACATCATCAGCCGGGTCCATTTCTAGCGCGGGTGTGTTTTTTACGACTAATTGCAAAGACCATAAATTGGTCCTTTAGCCCTGGTACAGGTCCACCCTTCATAAAATTTAACGGCGTCAGTTTAAACCCCAAAAAAAAGAAAAGATACACCAAAAGCATTTTAAGGGAAAATTTAAAAAAAATTTATGTTTCATTTTCAAAAAATTCTTTGTTTTAGCATTTTTATTAGACCCCATGTTCAAAAGGGGAACATTTGTTCTCAAAATGCAAAGTAGTATTTTTTTTTCCCAAAAAAATTTATCATAGTATATCGAGGTTCATTTTTCGGACCCAAGGAATCTCTCCTGCGGAATCCAACGAATCCCCTTGCCTCGGGGGGGAAAAAAAGGGGTGAGGCTCAATTTACTTTGATGCCACTGGTATTTTTTTTAGATTTTTAAGATTCGAATTTTTGAAAAATTGGGAGAGAAAGTTTGGAAAAACTTTTTTTTCTTCTGACAGGTATGTTGAAGCTTGATTGGGAAAACAGGAGAGCTCCAAAAAATTTAATGTTTTTAAAAATTTAAAAGGCAGGAATTTGCCAAAAGCTATAAAAAAATTTGCAATCATATATGGTATTTAAAACCAGAAAAAGTATTTTAGCAATTTTTAAAAATTTTGTATTAAACCATAAACGATCATAGAAAAATTTTAAAGGAAAAATATTTTATTTAAAAAAAAAAAGTATATTTTTTCCAAAGAAACTCCTTTCTTAGGTAAGATTTTAATATTAATGAATTGTTTTTATTTATTTATTTAATACTTTTATTTAACATTTTCTTTTATTTCATAAGACCGCCCAAAATTTTTAATTTAAAAAAGGGTTTAATTGGGGGTTTAAAAAATATTTGCAAATTAAATTATTTAAATTTTTATATAATATTTAATTGCTGTATTTGTTTTTAAAAAAAAAAAGATTTTCCATAAAATTTAAATTTATTAACGAAAATTTATGTTGATATTGGCTTTGTAAATTTAGCAAAAATTTTTGGGTTTTGGATGATTCTTTTTTTAAAAGTATTAGAAGGGTTCCGAATCTGAATGTTGTTAATGATGTCGGGGAAGAGGGTTTAATTTAATTTTTAAAGTCTTTTAAAAGTGGATGAAGAGCAAAAAAAACTTTGGGACCAGTGTGGGACCCCGAAAAAAAAATTTACATTAGGGGGAAAAAACTACACTTAAAAAGGAAAATACCTGGGAAAAATATTATTAAAATTAGTCACACACCCGTTTAATAAAAGCCATTTAATAATTGTATTTGAAACTGTGGTGCAAAAATTTTACATTTAATTTAAGTGAGTAAATACATATTTTTAAAAGCTTAATTTTTTTAAAAGAAATAATTTTTGAAATAAAAGTACATAACGAAAATAAAACCGGTGGCAAAAAAATCTATTGTCTATAAGAAAATGTTGGGAAAGAAACCCTTTTTTCCCGGGGGAGGAAATTTAGTTTGTTTTCAGGAAGGAAACTATCATCAAGGGGGTTTAGTTTCATCCAAGAGTTTTATCTAAGATTAAGTTTGTTTTTTTAATTCAAGTCAAAAAAGGTTTGTTTTGCCCCAGTAAAAAAAACTTGGGAAATAGTGTTTAAGGGCTATTTATTGTTATTGAGATTTTTCGGACCTCACCAGGCTGATATTTAAAAAAAGGGCCCCTGCTATCAGCCCGTGTTTGGGAGTGCCCCTTACCTAAGGGGTATGAGGGCTCCCCCGGGGTTTTCGTCCCGGTTCAGACAGACTGGAGGTTCCCCAAATGCTTTAAATTATACAAAAAATAATTTTAGCAAATATATGGTTTTTAAAAGTAACTGATATACTAAGGGTAAATATTTTTTTGTAAAAAAACATACTTTGCATTTTAAAATAAATGTCTAAAACCCGGGAAAATGGGGTCTAATAAAAAAGCCTTTCGAATATTTTTTAACATGAATCTCAAATGGAGAAATTACTGAGAGAACTGCAGGCCCCCTTTTTTTCCCAAAAAATATTTGGGCTACTTTTCAATCAGAGGCATTTAAACCATTAAAACAGAACCAGAAAATTTTCCGATCAAAAGCATCAAATTTTGATGAGGCCCAAAGCAGTTTTTGATATTAAAAGAAGAAATTTTCCCCCAGAGAAAACAACAGAAAAATTAAAAACTGACATTACCCTTTTCTTATGTATCGTGTGTGTTTTGTCTTCCCGTGCCTTTTGTATTACTGGTTTCGGTACTGCCGCTGCCTTTGGATCTGATGCGAACGATCAACCCGGGAACGTGTCTGCCGCCCGCGAAGGGCAACATCGCCTGCCCCACCCCCAGCCGTTGGGAAGGAGAGAAAAAGTCTTGGGGAAAAAAAAAGAGAAATTTGGAAATTCCCTTTCCCAGGGGAAAAAATTAACGATTATTAATTGTAATATACCTTTTGAAGACTTACGATTTTTTAAAAAACAAGACTTTCTGTAAATTCCAAAAAAAAAGAATAAAAAGGTTTAAATGGGGGTTCTAAAATTTAATAATGTTTTAAGAATTTTTACTTTAAAAATTATCATTCACAAATACAATAAAAGATAAAAACCCTATTTAAAATTACCAATGTTAGAGATATTTCAAAACATGTATTAAGTAATATTTAAAAAATAAGAATAAATAGGGGTTTTTATAAATTGTTCAATTGTTTGATGAAAAACCATTTGTAGCCGTTTTAAAATTTTAATCTCATTTCCTGAGGAAAAATTAAATTTTCCAGAAAGGTCACACAAAAATTTAACACGTGTACTACATAGCAAAGGAAAAATAAGAAATTACCAAAAAGTAAATATGCAACGAAAGAGATATTAAAAAAAATTTCCTTTTAAATTTTGAAATAGTCAAAAAAAAAAATGTTCTTATTGGGACATTTAATACATTCCCAAAAAAAAAGTTTCCCCGGGAAAAAACTGATTCGTTTAAGAAAATTCAATTGTTTGGGGTAAATCAAAAATTTATCAATTTTTCGCAAAATTTTAAGTTGGGTTTTCACATTACATTGAATTTTATCTGTCAAAACAAAAAATTTTATCTTTTTATGGTGTTTATAATTTTAACATTGACAAGGTAATTTTTTTGTGGGAAATAAAAATTTATCTGGGATCAAACCATACCGGGTAAAGAAATTTTTCTTTAAATTTAATATTTAATTTTAATTGAAATTTTTCACACTCACCGTAATTTTAAAGAGGTCGTTGAAATAAAGTTTGGGTTTTTTGTAGACTTTGGGCCAGAAGCCGGGGACGCTTTTTGTTTTCCCTTTGTCCCAGCTTACCAATATTTATTGTTCAAAAAATTTAAAGCACGACAAATATATTATCAGTAATTTTCAAATTACACAATTTGGAAAAAAGTTTCATCCTTTTGCAAAAAGTCCGCTGGCCTTTATTCACTAATTATTGTAAAAAACGTTTTTTAAAAGTTTTGCTTTTAGCATCTTAATGCACTGGGGGACACCCTTCAACGCTGCTGTTTCTTCCAAGATACGGAGGTTCTCCCAGCGAACGACGCGAAAGGGTTTGAGGCGACTGTTCAAGCAGGGTTTCCGATCCGGGGGTTTCCACAAATTTTGGGTTTTTTCCCAAAAACGCCAAAAAATTTTTTCGGGGAAAAGAAAAAAACAGTTTTTACCGTTGCGGAATATCAGCGGGAAATTTTTTATTTGTTGAATCTTATAAGAGCAAAATTTTAAAGGAAAATTGAATAGAAAAATTTTTTAAAATTTTTAATTTTTAAATTGTATATGTTTAAAATTTTAGGGGGTTTTTGATATTCAGAATATTTTGTATTGAAAGTTACCCAATTGTGTGTCCTTTTTCTAGAAAATATTTTTCCTAATGGGAAAAGGCTGTTTAAAAATATAAAATATTGGGGATTGAGCATGAATATTTTAAAAATAATAATAAAGGGCCCAATTTGGGGCTAAATTTCTGTCCTTTATTATTTTTAAAAAAGTTAGATGAATACGCCAATAGTATTAGTCGTAAAAAAGTAAAAAAATCTGTTTTGTTTTTTCGGGTTTTTTGGGAAAGGAAAATAATTTTTACGAAGAGAAATATGATTCTTTTTAAAAAAAAATCAGATATTGAGCAGCGGCCCCATGAACAAAAGAATTACCAAGAAAGAAACTTTAATCTGTAAAAGCCATATTGGGTTAAAAATTTTAAAGTTGAATAACTTTTTTTTTAAATTTTCATTAAATACGTTTATCTAATATATTAGCTTTATGCTTGGGGAGCGCCAACTATTAATCGAGTTACAACTAATCGGATTACCCGGGCCCCAACTTTTACTGTTATTTCAAATTTTAAAAAGGGTTGGGTACCATTTGCTTTTTGGGTATACTTCATTTAACCCTTTTGGGAAAATACATTTAAGTTTAAAAGAGTGGCAAAAATTTTTAAAATTATAAGGTTGGGTACTGATAATTTTTTTTATCCACTGCTTTTAAGTTCTGGGGAAAATTTCCCTTTTTTCCCCCAATTTTTTTGGTACAAAAATACAATTTTTTCTAATTTATAATAAAATGGGGAAAACCCAACAAGAAAACCCCAAGAATCAAAAAAGAAAAAATAAGAAAATAAATACAATTATTTAGAAAGAGGGGTTTAAAAAGAGTTACAAAGACTGGGTAATGGAAATTACTGAAATCCAGAAAATTCGCTGTGGGGAGTAATTTTTTAATTTTTTAATAAAATTTTTTTAATAAATACTTCTTTTTTTTATTATTCATGCTAATAATATTGATATTCAGATTATATTTTTAAAATTATTTTTAAAAAAATTTATAAAAAAATAATTTGGGAAATTATTTGCAACCCATATTTCTTTAATTTATGTTAAATAGCTTAAGTTATAATTTTTGCCAGGTTCTGCAAATGGATTTTTATGGAGAAGCAAGGATTTAGAGGATCATGCCCGACGAAAAAAAATATTTATGCAAAGAACCTTTTTTTGGCAATGAAAAGACACTGCAGTTTTTAAACTCGAGATTGGAATGAAATGTAGTAGCTAAAAGGTTCTATATATTGTCATCATTGCCCCGATTTCATCTACTGACCATTTGTGTGACTTGATCACGACATCTTCAAAAAAGTAAAGTAAGCGGGTTAGATGCATGAACAAAAATGTAATGCTTTATAAAACCCGTACTTTTAAAAAACTTTGGATGAGCTTTTATGATATTGAGAAAACCATTCCCGCTTACTTTTTTATGGGGTCAAAAAATTTTTTTAAAAATTTAAAAATTTCGATTTTCATTTCGTCCGGCCAAAATCGTGGAAAACGGGGGTTTTCAACAGGGACTGAAACAACCCCCCGGGAATGCCGGTAATGGATACCTGAGGGGGGGTAACCATGATTAGACAGCGGCCTAAACCCCCAAAATGCCTGAGTGCCCCCGGTAACCGTAGCAAGGGGAATGCAAAAACCCCCCCAAAATAAGGGGGTAAAAAAAGTTTTAAGATACCGTGGGATGAATCAACCGAACAAAAAAAACATCAAATAACAAACCTTCATTCAAAATGCCGACTGGAAAAGATAAGCACCACTAGAAAAAACCAATTTTAAAGAAACCAAGGTTCACCTACATTAACGAAAACTTAACTAGAAAAAAGAAAAAGTCAAAATTCCCCCTATTCCTGTTAATTATAGAAAGCATTTTGAATTTAATTTGGGGAAAAAAAATCCAAAGGGAACTAACGTTTTAATTAGATATTAAAAAAAACTGAATCAAAATAGTTCAGAAAAAATTTCTGACTTCCAGAAAGGGAAAACATTTAATCAATACCAAAAAGATTTTCACGATAAGGACCCCGCCTAAAAGAAATTTCCTTTTGCTCTAAAAACTTAACCCAAAAACCCAAGAAGAAAAAATACGAAGACTTAAGGAAAATTTTTCACAATTTAAATTTTGGCACACGAATGTATAAACAATTTCCCCTCCTGTTGTTGTTTGGGGGTTTGAAGGCCACAGATTAAACGTGTTTCAAATTAAAAAATTTGAAAATTTTTGGTTAAACTTGAACAAAAGAATAAACAAAGGGGCCCCCTTAAAGTCTGGTTTCCCACTTTTTCAAATAAAAAAAATGTAACCACAATCACGGGGGTATTTACTGTGTTTAAAAACACTATTCAGTAAATTGTTTTCAAAAGGGAACAAGGACAAAGAATCCAAGGGGCCCCCCTTGGGGAAATTAACTGAGGGTCCTTCCACAAGAAACTTTGAATTCCCCCCAAAAAAAATTTCAAGGGAATTTAAATTAAATAAACGATGCCAGGCCTCCTTTCACCGGGATTTTCACCGACAACCTTTCCCAACCCCCAATCAACCTAAACCTTTACTTATAAGGGAAAAACTGTTTTGAGAAAATCCAAAAAACCCATTTAACAAAAAAACCCCGGGCAATCAACTATCCCCTTCCAATCAAATAATAATTCATTTAAACTAACCCAAATTTAAATTAATCACAGCCTTTTATAATCAAATAATAAATACTTTTTTCCACCCAAACGTAAGAAATACAAAATTATTCCAGGGATTTTAATAATAAACAGAAAAAACGCTCAATAAAAAATCTTTAAACTGGAAAAGAAAAAGGATAACCAATAAAAAAAAGAACTTTAAATATTTCCAAAATAAAAAATCAAAAAAGCCCCATAACCGGGAAAACCCTCTAAAAACAAAAAAATTCAAATAACCCGGGTTTTAATAAAACAGAACTGACAGACTAAAAGTAAAAGGAGAAGGAGTTTCCCCTTACCCAAAATCGCCCCCATATATAAAATGAACCCCCCCCCTAATACGCCTGGTTTAGGAAAAAAGAACCAAAATTTCCCAAAAAAAATAGACTTTTTAACAGTAATAGATACAAAAACAACACACATAAAAAAAGGTTCAAAATAGAATCTTTTTTTTCAACTGAACACCTTACTATTTTTATTGGATTTAAAAGAAAAAAATCAGTTGGGGCTTTGAATTAAAAAATTTCTGGCAGACACTTATTAAAACTAATAACTAATAAATTTAAAAAAACTTTAAACCCAACCCGAACTTTAAAAATTTTCCATAAAGATCCCCGAAAAACATCCAGACATTTTTAATCCAAAACAAACACAAACCCATAATTTCCAACACCCCTATTTGAACTGGGCCTGATCACTTACCAATCCCCTTCTCTACAAAACCCTTTTCCCCCCCCCCCCCCCCCACCTACCCAAATTAAAAATGAACAACATAAACTGAAAATTTAAAAAAAATTTTTAAAAAACAAAAAAAACTCCCCAATTTTAAAAAAAACTAAACCCCCCTTGAAATAGAAATTTCATACTTTCAGATATAATTTTTCCCTTATTAAAATTTACAACCCAATAGGGGCCCCACATCACCACAGAACGCTTTTTAAAAAATTACTGCCAGAAAAATAAAAATAACAAACTGAAACCCGAAAACCCGAAGGTTATGGACCCAAAATGAAACCCACATTAAAGAAAGAATTGAACCTTTTTAAAATTTAATAACCAAAAAAAAAAACAATTTTTATAGCCCAACCCGCAACAAAATAATAAAACTAACACAACCAATAATTTTTTGGCAGTTCATAAAAAGCCTGGAAAAAAGCATCCCAATTTAAATACCCGGATGGGGAAAAAAATTTGCCCCCTTTTAAAAAGGGAAAAAAAAAATCATTTTGAAACAACATTCACGCTCCCAAAACATCAACTGACCGACTGGGGGGATGATATTACAAAAGGGTTTTAGTCCCTAACTATGATGTACCAACAGAGGATAAAATTTCATCCCCAAAAATTTAAATGAAAAAAAAAAAAAAACCCCCCACAAACAAGCCCCCGGTTTACTTCAATAAGATCCTACAAAAACCCCCCAACCTCAACTATAGCCTATAAAACAACATCTTTAAATCAATAATAAGAATTGGGTATTACCCATGGATGGAAAACCCCAATTAAACCCCTTCCAAAAAACCCTATAAAATCATAGCAATGTTGGGAAAAATACAGGGCTGATAAGTTTACTAAAAAACACTTTTAAAAATTTTCCCAGAAACTAATTTGGGTTTAAAAAGCTACCTAATCAACCTAAATTATACCATTACAACCCGTTTGGGTTTATAAGTCATGTATCAACTGCAAAAAACTACCGACTTTTGGGGAAAAATCCACACAGCATTTCAAAAAAAATACACAAAGTTTTCTTTTTGACATTTCCCCGGCGTTTGATCGAGTATGGGACAAGGGCTATTATACAAGTCCGAAAAAATGGGGGAAAACCAATCTATTTAGTAAATTTCATCAAAAAAATTTTTTAAAATGATAGATCCTTTTTCAGTTTTGCAGAAAATCAACACTCCCAAACCCCGAAAAAAAAAGGGTATTATTCACAAGGTTACTACCTCACCCAACCCATTCAAATATACACAGCTGAATACCCACTTTTTACCCAATTAGACAATCTGGCCGACGATTTGCACCCCCAAACCGCCCCACTTAAGACCATTAAGATAGAATACAAAATCACTTAAATGAAATAGACCAGTGGCAACATTGTGGAAAATCAAAACCCAACCCCAACTAAAACCGGGCCCAAAAAATTCTACTAAGACCATTTTTCTCACCCACCACCATTACATTTAAAAAACACACAATAAACCAGAAAACCAAACCGAAAATACCCGGGTGAATTTACACAAAAACTCAACTGGAAAACACAAAAAAACTAAAAAAACCACAAGCAAAAATTTAAAAAATTTCCCCAACTAAAAAGCCTTACAACCCCCAAAAAACCCATCCCCCAAAAAATGCCATTCATTTTTAAAGCAATAGTCAGACCAAATTTACTATGTCCCATCTGGGCCAATGCATCTATTTTCCCAAATTAATAAACCCAAAGAAAATAGATTCCTCAGATTAGCAAACATGCCCCATGGTTTTTCTCTAACGCCCAATTTATAAAGAACTGAATATATCACTTTATCATCAAACATATTGCCCATCTTCCAAAATTTTTTCTCCAACCTTAATACATTTAAACGAGTCGTCCACTACAACCCCCCACCATAATTACTTCCCCCCTTTTTGAATTAAGAATAGATTTCCAAGCGTTCCTGAACATTTTCTCTTTTAATTGTCCCAGTAGGGGCTCTGTTTTTACACCTATAGTAAGTAGTTTTGTTTTAAGTTTTAGTATTGGGGTTTTGATATAAAAATGTAAGCCAAAAATGACAAAAGATAGTAATTAGTACCGATCTTTTAATTTCCAATCACTCAATAAATAAATTTAAAAAAAAATGATTGGGGAAAATTTTACACTCAGAGGGGCTTTGAAACATTTTAAACGTTTATAATCAATATGATCCGGGAATGAATTCCCTCTCTGAATGAAATACGAAGTAAAGGACAGAAATATATGTTTAAAAATAAACCCCTTCTTAAAGTAAATTAAAAATTAATATCGAGAAATATATTACCATTAAATTTTAAATACCAGTTTACGTGTGGCCCAAATATAAGGGTTTTCCCCAAAAGAACTTCCCTCATTGTTTAGAGTATGTCAAACCCCCCTTTAATTTTTTATATTTTTTCCAAAAAAGTCCGACAAGAAATCGATGTGTATTATATAGGGTTACTAAAAGAAAATATCAAAAATTTTGTATGGTCTTCTGAAAAATTTTTTAAAAGAAAAAGGGTTTCATTTGTAAAAAGGATTTTAGATATTGATAATTTTGATTTTTAAAAACTATAAAAAAACTCGTAAAAATGTTTTACTGACAAAGTCCCCCTTTTTTTATTTATTTTATCAAAAAGAAAAAAGGTGTATAAGTGCTTGGGGGGAAGGAATTTTTTGAACGTTTTTAAAATTTTGTGATCGCACCCAAAATATAATACTTGAATTTTTAATTAAAAAGCCCCATGTAAAAAAAATCTATTTTTAAAACATTAATACGCAATAAAATTTTGGGCTTACCATGATGTCCTTCAAAAAATTCCCCCCCGCGACAACATGGACACGATAATTTGAATCACCATTTCCACCAATTTAGAACAATGGATAAGGGAAATTTTCCTTTACCCAGAAGGGCCGGGCCCTCTCAGGAGGGTCAATGGATCAGGGAAAAAGACGAAAAAACCCGATCGAGGGTGGGGTTATTGGGCCCAGAAGCCGGGTACAAACTTGTTCATTTATTAGAATTATACAGTCCAATGGTAAAAAAATAATTAAAACTGTTAAAAAATTTTCTTCTGTAAAATAGTGTAAATTTTAATTTGAGAAAAGTTTGGGAGCAGAAAGGAAACAATTTAAAAATTTTTTATCGAAATTAATCGTTTAATATCATCTTTTCAAAAGGTTCAAAAAAATAACATGTATTGAAAAGGGGGTGTTTTAAAAGATGTTGATACGTCACCCGATGAATAAGGGTTTCTAGTGTTTTAGTAAAAGACCGGGATTTTTTTGAAAAAAATTCCCGCCCCTTTTAAACGTCGTTTTTTTTTTTCAAAAACCCGATTTTTAACAGACAAGAAGGTAAAACTGATTTAATAAGGTTTAAGGGCTAATGGGGGAATTTTAAAAACTGACAACTTTCAAGATCAGTTGGGACACATTTTTTAAAGGTACCCAAATAAATATTTTGCCAAAATACAAAGAGAAAAATTTTACTTTTGTAAAAATTAAGGGAGAAATAATTAAATTTTTGTTTAATTCATTTTAAAAAGGACGTTTCCCTTGTTTTGAATTGAGATATGGGACTTTTTTGCCTTAAATCAGTCAATGGTAACCGTTTATTTTTAAAGGGGTAAGATTTTTTTTTGGGAAAAGGAAAACTGTTCTACAACCGTTTTTTTTCATTTACTAATTTAAATTTTTTATTTCGGCTAATTTGAAATATCTTTTTTTTTTTTTTTTTTTTTTTTTTTTATTAAGCCAAAAAAAACCCAAAAGGGTTTTTAAAGGATTTTAAAAATTTTTAAAATTGACTTTACATTTAAATTTTATTTTTTTGTTACATTTTCATTACATTACATTACAAAATTAATTTTAAATTATATTTTATTGAATATAAACCCTTTTCCCGAATCTTTTTTTTTTTGTTATACTTAAAAAAAATAATTTTTTCAATTTTTTGTCTGGGAAGCCCCTTTTGCTCCCTGGAAAATTAGGCAACGTTTAAAAATAAAATTTGTTTAATCCTTTTTAAAAAAAACCGGGGCGAGGTTTAAAAAGGGTTGGAAAATTTGTATGTCCGGGGCGGGCTGGGTAGCCACTTTTTCTCGCCAGTCATCTGTTTATTTATAACACTGAGAAGAAAAACTGATTGGGTTTTATGGAGGTGGCTGGTTTTTTATTTTTTCCATTCTTTATTCCAGACAACACTTTGTTTTTTAAAAATTTGGATTGTTGTGGTGTTAACGGGGTTTTGAACTGGGATTGTCTTGTTTCAGGTTTTCAAGAAAGAAGCCGCAAAACAAACTTGAGTAACGTTGTTTTTTGGGTGATGGGGATCCAGGGAAAAGAGAAAACTTTCCGTTAAATATCTGATAGTAGAGTTTTGAATTGTTTGTAAAATTTCGATTTTGGTTTTCTTTTTGATTTAACTGGAGTAGAGTGCTTGATGAGATTTCAAGAAAAAGAGGGGGGCGGGGGCCCTTTACCAGTTTTAAAGCCTGCATGATTCCAAAACCCGTAGTTGTTAGGGGTTAGGGGTTTGAAAAGTATACAATTTCTGGGCAGGGGGGCCCCAAATGATTTCCATCTGTCTTTAGAATGGGCTTGATAATGATAAAGGTGTGACTTGTTTTCAATAAAAACATTGAGAAAGATTTTCTGTATTCTTCAGGATGAACTTTTCTCGTTTTAGTGATAGGCCAATTTTTAATTTTTTAAAGCCAAGGTTTAATTTTTTATGGGGGGTGTTTTTCAATCTAGAGTTTAATTAAATATTTCCCAAAAGGTTCCATTTTTGGGGGTTTAAAAAAAATGGGTTGATTTATGTTTGAAGAGATCCCTAAAAGGGTTGGAAACATTGTTTGGGTTTTAATTGGATTTAAGAGCCAGCTTTAATTCATACTTATGCCGAGCAATTTACCGGGAAAAGGAGATGGCCTTTGGTTTTGAAAAATAGGCTACCAATAAAGGGGGGGTGCGGAGGCATCCGGGACAAAGCGGGGGGGCTTTATTGTGGAGGTCTAGTTTGCTAAGAAACTTAGGTTTGCTGAGTTGTAAATGATAGATCCATAGCTTTTTACTTGATAATTTTTTTATGAAGAAGCAAGATTCTATATTTGCTCCCCAGTTATTGTGGTTAAAATATTTGAGAATATTAAGCCGTTTTTTTCAGTTGTCGATCAGCTTCTGAATATGTTGTTTGGCTCAATTTGTTATCAAAAATAGGGCCCAGGAATTTTTGGGACAGCGGACTGCAGGTAGCATTGACACTAGGGGAGAGGCAAAGTAAGGGCCTCTTCCTGAAAAAAAAAGGGTACATTCAGGGTTTTTAGTGGGGAATTTAAATCCACTTCAGGGAAAATTGAGATTTGGTTGGGGATTCTTTTTGTACTTTTTAGTGTTCCCGCAGATTATTGCCTTTTCATAGAACAATGATGTCATCCATGTATTTTATTGTAACAGGTAAGGAAATCCCTTTTCCAGCCCTTGATTGGATAAGGGAAAAATGTTATACCAAAAATGACCCCCGGGAAAACCATTTTAAGCATCCTAGGTTTAGGGGAAATTTAATTTAAATTTGACTTGGTTTTCTATTTTTTGGGAAAATTTCGGATGAACTGAATATATTTCCCTGAACAATGTTTTGAAGAATTTTAATTTCATTGGTCCAGACCATATCATAAGCCTTTCTATGTCTAAAATTGACTGGGGTACGTGTTGTTGATCGATGAATGCTTTGGATGAATGTGGCAGATTTGGGGGGGTGAGATTTTTGGAATGTCCCACGGAAACCAAACTTGTTAGTCAAAATTTGGGAACCAGAAACTTTTAAATTTTATTGTTGATGATCCGCCCAAGAATTTTTTACATATTAGGGGTGTTAAAATATTGGATTTTGTTAAGTTATAAAATGGTCCCCTTTCTGGGCCCTTTGGGCAGGAAAACAGGGCGTCCCAGGTGCTTGGGGCTTTCTCCAAAAGAATTGTGGATGGGAATTTTAAAAAGATTTTCCTTTTGGGGAGCTTTTTTTAGAATATTTAACCCTTGTCGGGGGGAGAAGAATTGTTGGGCGCTTCCCAAAAATTTTCCCTCAAGTTCATGTGGTGAGAATCCACGTTGTTGGGAAATTTTTTTATTTAAAAATTTCCCCTTCCCTTTTGGAATTGGGGTTTTGGGTTTTTGTTCATTTTTTTGTAAAGGGAAATTTGCATGTAGTTGTTGGAACTGGGTTTTGGGGAAAAGTCTTGGCAAATTGGTTAGCAATATCAGATGGGGAAGGATTTTTTCGTTGCTTTTAAAAAAAGTGGGTAAGTTGATTTTTTTTTTCCTGAATAGCTTTTATTGTTTCCCTGTATCATTGATGTTGGGTTTCGTTTAATGATGATAAGTATTTAGACCAAGAATTGGTTTTGCCCTTTAGACTTTTTGGGGTAGCTCTGGGCCTTTTTTATTAAATCTGTTTTCAGTTGATTTATGTTTTTTATAACGGAAAGCATGTTTTGAATTCCCTTTTTGCTTCTTTTCAGTCTTTTTCCACCATGGTGTGTTTGTTTTTTAAATTTTTAAAATAACTTAGAATAGCCGTTTTTTTTTGGGAAAATTAAAATTTCAGGGAAAGGGTTCGATGGAGCATCGATATTGTTAAATTTAAAGGGGATAATCGCTCATTGGGGGTGCAGAAAAAAAGTTTTGATATTCTTCCCAATTTGGGTTTTTAAATTCCATCTGTTTACTTTGAACTGGGAAGGGAAAATTTTTGTTGTTAATACCAATAAAAAAAAATGATCCTATCATATGGGGAGTTAAAACCCAAGAGTTTTGGGGAGGGGTGCTGATGGAAAAGATAAATCTATGGGTTTAAAAATTTTTGTTGTTTATGTTGACATGTAGATTTCCAGTGTTTAATAAAGAGTCGGGGATTCCAAGAGTCTTCAATAAAAACCTCTGTTATCTGTTTTAAGACCCCAACAGTGTTATGACTGTTTAAATCCCCCAAAATGAGGAAAATTTTCCCGTTTATTAATTTGGGCGATTAATTCTGTGCGTCAAAATTGTAGCTGTTTTGTTTTAAACAAATAGTAATTGAAGTTGGTGAGAGTATCTTATTTTGGGATTTGTTTCCCCAAATGGCAAGTTGGGTTTTCGGGTTTGGGAAAGTGGTCTTTAATATATATTGCAACCACCCCCTGGGAAGGGTTAGTAGTAGTTCCCTTTTTTTAAAAAAAATTTATAACTTTTTTATGGGAAGGGTGAGGAACCCTTTTTAAATTTTTTTGAATGCAGATAACATCTCAAGGGGGTCGCACAAAAACTGTAAACTTCTAGTTAGGATAAAAACCTTTACATTCCATTGGAGGATATCTATTATTGAGCTATATCTGCAATTTAGTCTGATCTATAAATGATTCTTGAGGGTGGTAGGGAAAGACTTCCCCCTTTTTTTCAAAGTCTGGTAAATTTCTTTTTTTTGTTGATTTGGGAAAATGTTGGGAAAATTAAAACATCATTTGAGAGCTGAAAATCAGGTGAGTAATCTTTAAAAGAGGGTTAAAAGACAAAAAAATTTTCCGGGATTTAAAATTTTAAAAGGTAAGGGGGATATTTTCTTTTTCTTCAATTTAAATTTATTTTAGAGGACATATTTGTTCCAGAGTTCTACTTTTTGTTAATTAAAATTTTTGGCCCCATTTGTTTGTTCACTTTTTTTAATTCTACTTTTCATTTTAGGTCCATTTTTTGTAATTACAGATTTTACTTTTAATTGTTCTTTTTTTTCTTTTTTCCTTTTTGGTTGTTTGGTTTCATCTGTATTTGCTTTTTTTGTGGTACTTGAGGGTTCGGAACATGAGAGGGTTTTATTGGGCCCTTTGTTTAGTTTTTTATACAATTTTTGTCATTATTGGGGTTCCCGGATTAATGGAATGTTTTGATTTATTAATTTAAAAAGGGGTTTTGTTTGGGATTTTTTTCATGGGGATTTTGGGGTTTTTATTATTTGGGAGGACAGGGGGAAAAACCTTTATTTATAGGGTTGGGGTTTTTAAAATTTTAGGGGAACGGGGGGAGGGGTTTTTTAAAAGGGTTGTTCTCATTGTCATTAACTGGAGGCCCAGTGATTAAAGACTTTGCATTAATAGTAGGTGCTGGGGTTGGGTTTCCCTATGCAGAGAAATACTTTAAATTTGGGTTTTATTTGCTGAGGGGCAGTTTAGAAAAGTACCCCTTTCCCGTTTTTAAGAAAAAATAAATTTGTTGCGGAAAACAAATACGGTATGTTGGCTTGATGGGGATACCAGGGAGAATCTGGTAACTTTGTTAAAATCAAACCGGATCTAATAAACTTTTCAAAGCCCCTTAAAATGAGAGAACCGGTTCCAAATCCCAGCCTGATTTTGACATCCAGTGGGGGGTTTAGGTTTTTATCGAAAAAGTTTTGGGAAATTATGAGGTATCCCGGACACAAAAAACAACCTGTACTTGCTTATTGATGAGTGGTCGTATATTCAGTTTTTGATTATTAATAGTGATAAATCTGTGTGTATTCACAATATGTTCAGCAATATTTTGAGTTGAGAGGAATATGTTCAGCAATATTTCCTGTTTTGGGACCCGATGGGTTGGGGTTCCTCGGGCCTGTGGATTTTCCCCGGCCGCTCGAGAGAAACAATGTCCAGCTTTCCCAGGTATTTTGTCTAATCCTCAATTGCAATATTTCAAACAATATCGGTTCAATTTCCTGAAATTGTTACGACAACTGCTGAGTAGCAGTTTCACGAGCTCTTCCCGCGTGGCTGTGAGTGGACGTGTAACTTGTGGGGAAACATTTGATGAGATTGTTTAAGGTATTTTAGAAGAACAATGTATAAGAAACGGGGGAAACCTTCACAATTTAGATCATGAACTAATAGTTTATAAGTATATAAGAGTAATAAGTATATATAAGTATATAATAGGCAAAAATATTTTGAATATAAAGAATTAGTGGTAAATGAAAAAGGAAAAATTGTAACAGCTACTAATTATGTTTGGGAACGGATTTCAAATGGCATCTTACTCTGAAATTGTTTCGGTCTCTTATACTTCGCCCGTTGATCGGGTTCGTATGAAGCGACCTCGGAAATGAGTGTTTTCCGAGTCAGCGGCTTTTTTGAAAAATTTAGTACTAATTCTTTTCAGATGTTCTTTTGGCAGAGGCATTGAAACATCGCGATGCAAATTTTGAATTAAAGTGTTTTTAGGGGCGCAGAGGGCGGCCCTAAGGTATTCATTTTGAACTACCTGCAGTTTGTTTAAATGACTTTTGGCAGCAATCGCTCAGCTAGGGCATGCGTAGTCCATTTGTGGCCTGATAATTGCTTTATAAAGCGTGAGGCAGTTTGCCGTTGACAGTTTGCTCCGCTTGTGAAATAAGCATCGCAAGCGGTCTCTGGTCTGCCGCGCTTTCTGCCGCACGTTATTTATGTGCAGGCTGAAAGTGAGTGAGCTATCTAACGTCACTCCTAGGTACTTGACATTTTTGGCCCAGTTAATTACGTCTCCACTAAGCGCGAGCGGCTTCGGCTGCGTGAATCGCAGTCACCGTTCGAAGAGCACGGCCGTGCTCTTACTCACATTGACTTTGACGCGCCTTCACTTTCCGCGAGCACGCGGACGCGACCTCTAAAAACGCGTGGCAACGCCTGGGCATGCTGCGAAGCTTATTTCATAAGCGGAGCAAATTGTCCACAGAACTGCCTGCATTTAAACCCAAGCGGCCACTATCTTTATAAAGTAATGATTAGGCCCATTGTGGACTACGCCTGCCCAAGTTGGGGAATCGCGGCGCATGCGCATTTACAGAAGCTGCAAATAGTTCAAAATGCGTGCCTACGGAAAATTCTTTGTGCACCATTTTTCATAAAAAAATACAGAAATTCACTCAGTTTTAAAAATCCCACTCGTAGAAGAACATTTCAAAGAATTAGCTAAAAATTTCTTTTCAAAATTAGATCAATCAATCAACTAATTGCAAATGTAGCCCTGTACGAGCCGGACACTTCGGCAACGTACAAACGCCCGCGAGATATGTAGAATAAAACGAGCTTAACGCCAATACTGGCAAGAAAATTGCGGTAAACAACGCCACCAGCGCGCCGAACGGCTATTGTCTTTCCTGACCACGTTTTTTCCATTTTTCTGATCAGCCATAGATGTCCGCAAGGATAGGGATGGCTCCACCGCAGGGAAATGTGGATGCATTGCACTTAGCGGCCACACGGAACTGTGCTGTATAGCAGCGAACACACACACGACACACAGTTCGAGCGTGGGTGTTGAGGTGGGAGCGCGTCGCGTCGTTGAAGCGAAATCTCCCTCTGACAGGAGACGCCCGCTGACGCGCCCACCGCATCATCTCCCGCCCGCTCATCACCATCTTCAACCGGTGAGTCTGTGGAGGGCGGAAACGCCTGGCCCCCCATCCCCCGCCAAACGCCGCCACCATGAGTGCCGCCGAGAGCGAAAACGCCCCCGCAGTGAACTCCCCCGCTGAAAATGACGACGGCGGCGACTAGCAGCTCGTGGCGAGGAGTGCCTTCTTGCGTCGCCAAGAAAACCTGAACTCAAAACTATATTCCGTGCCGGTGCGGAACCGTTATCAAGTTCTTACGCCACTCCCCCGCCCCTCAGGCACCACACGCACCTTCGCGGCAAAACGCTGCTGCCCCCGAGAATCCGTCGGGAAAATCTGCATCCAGCAGCCTGTCGACGTAAAGGCGATCTTGGCCTCCCTTACGCCCCACCTCACCGCCCCCCCTGCGGAACCACCACCCCTGCATTCTTCACAATTGAGCCGGGAAATCGCGCCGACCACGGCAAAATCATCCAGCTGCTGGAAAGAATGCAGCAATTTAACCGGGATGCACAATTCTTTTTTCGGCGCGCGAGAGCCGAGCGACGCCACCGCCTTGTCATTTGCGGCCTCCCCTCCCACATCAACGTAGACGAGCTGCGCGAGGGCTAGAGAGAGCAGGACTGCAAACTTTCCACGTAAGTGAAATGCGCCGCCCTCTCTACTCCGAGCAAGGCAAAACTTTTGAAAGCCTCGGCCTCTACGTGATCCAGGTGGAACACTCAAAGATAAACCAAGCAAAGGCAATTACAGTTATCAAAAACAGCATAATTGCATGGGAGGAGCACCGCGTGAGCGACCGGGTGCCGCACTCCAAGCGGTGCCAGATGTGGGGCCAGTCCCACAACGGGTGCAGAAGGGATGTCGTATGTCTATTGTGGGGGCGGTCAGGCCTTCGAGGCATGCCCGCGCACTAAAGGGGTGCCTAAATGCGCCAACTGCCAGGCGCCGCACACCGCCAATTACGGCGAATGCGCGGCCCTTGTTAATTCCAAGGCCGCGCGGGCGCTCGCCAAACGCCGCCTTTGCATCTAAATGCAAAGCACACGGACTGGGGCTGCCGTGTGCGAAACGCTGCGGGAAATCGCCTGCTCTCCTACCTGAATAGAAGCAATCAGCTCGCCATTTATGCTCCTTCGTCTTTCACCCACCTCCGCATCAACTTATTCACAATCCAAATTGAAGGCGATATTCTTGATATCGCCCTTCATTCCCCTTCCCTCTCTATCACAACTCCCAAACCCCTTCACCTCGCATCTGATTACCTCCCGATTCTCTTTGCCCTGCAGAGAGATCTTTTCTCCACCTGCACCCCAAAACCCAAACCCGTCACCGATTGGGCTTCGTTTAAAACGGAAGTTTCAAACAAGCTCATCGGAAACCCCGTCCTTGATTCCCACCACAACATTGACGGCGCTATCACCCACCTTAATTATCAAATCAAGTCGACCTTTCACGAAAACTCCCACACCCCCGCACCTTCTCTCAACTCACACCAAACACCCGTCGAGCTAATTCGCCTCATTCAGGAGCGCCGAAAGGCGCAGAGAGAATACCATCGCTCTCACGACCCCGCAGCGAAATCAGCGTATCGATCTATTCGGCAGAAAACCTCTGCGGGAGCACAGGAACGCGATGTGGGAACAACTAATCGAAAATTCCCAAATCAATAATGCAAAATTTCTGTGGAAATTGCAACGGGCTTTACGAAGCCCACAGCCGGCCACCACAGCACTAAACCGCCCCCACGGCCTACCTCCCACCTACGACCACCCGCAGTGAAAGCGGAGGTTTTTGCAGATACTCTGCAAACGCGTTTCTCTCCGCCTTCTATCGGCCTCACTCTTCCAGCCACCGCCGCGGAAATTTCTTACACTCCCACGCCCCCACACGAAATCCCGTCTGACTGGCGCATCATAGAGGATGAGGTAAGTGACCAACTCAAAAACATTTACACGAAATGAGCGGGTGGGCCGGATAAACTCTTTGGCGAAATGCTAAAGAAATTACCTCCTAAGGCCGCCCGCCTCCTAGCTTCTATTTACACTGCCTGCATTTCTGTGCGATATTTCCCCGCAGCATGGAAATCTGCGACTGTAACGGTAATTCCGAAACCGAACAAAAACTAGCGTCTCCCGGAAAACTATCGGCCGATCTCCCTCCTCCCGAATCTCGGCAAACTCTTAGAAAAACTCAATCTCAAGAGAATCCTGCCAGATTTCGAGCAGCGAGGAATAATCAGGGGGACGCAGTTCGGTTTTCGGAAGAATCGCTCTTCCGCTGTTCAAGCCCTTCGTTTTGCACTCTTCGCTTCTTCTACTCTCGACCGCCACTGCTCTCTTCCAGCTCTCCTCTTCGATTTCTCTTTCGCCTTCGATACCGTCCACCACCCACTTCTCCACAAACTTCGTCCCTACGTCCCCACATTCCTACTAAATCTAATCACAAGCTATCTATCAGCTCGATCTTTCTGTCATCTATAAATCCTACACTTCCTCTTCTCGCCCCATTCTCGCCGGCGTCCGACAAGGAGCCGTGCTCTCTCCCTTCCTCTTTCGCTTTTCATAAACGTCTCTCCCACTACTCCAGGAGAGAGCGATTTTATCTACGCCGACGACGTAGCGTTCGCAGCCAAAGACAGCAGAATAAAATTCGCCATCGCAAAACTGCAGCGCTCCGCAAATGCGCTCACGAATTGGAGCACGGAAAACGGCCTCACGCTGAATGCGCAGAAATGCCAGGCAATTCTGTTCACATACAAGTTCTCTGACAACGCGCACACTGTTGCGCCCATCCGCCTACACGCACACTCTCTTCCGTGGCAAGACGAGATTAAATACCTAGGCGGCACCTTTGACCGACGCCTAAACTGGAATGCACACCTACAATGAAACACAAAGAAACATGATTCAACGCATACACTGCCTTCTACCTATCTTCAAAACCAAATCCCTTCAGGATAAGGTGAAAATCCGCCTGTACCTCGCGTGCGTACGGAGCGCGGGGCTCTACGCGTGCGAGGTGTGGGCGGCGGCCGCGGGAAGGCACCGTGAGAAGCTCACGCGCCGAACACTCTTCATTCGCGCCGCTTTCAAGCCCCCACCCGGAACAATCCTCGACACTGAATTCACAAACAGGAACATTAACACTATCGCCTCCACCATACACACACTTGCCACGGAGAGAATCAAAAACATTTTCAACAACATCCACCTCCACCCACTTCCAACCCTTCACTCAATACTACACAAAAAATCACGACATAAAATTAAAAAACTCCCCACAGACATAATTTTCCAAAAACCACCATAGTTTATCTATCACTTGCATACAACACATTCACACTACACACTACACAATAAACATGAAAACGCACCCTCACACCAGGCATGCACCGTCCTCCGCAGTTCACCAAGGTCCCTATACTCACACCCATTTTCATTTCACTTCTTTCCTTAAACTCACAAGTGACCACAAAACCATGTAAACGTAAATATTCGCATTTCATTTATGTAGACCTACCATTCACGCATACTCACATCACCCGCATCTCCATCTCTCGTATCACCTCCATTCATCTCATCCACTCGCTCATTTCACCCATTCATTCATCTACTTAATTTTTAAGCATTTATAAGTATTTATATATTCATGTTGTATGTGTGTATTGTTCCATGTAATTGGGTTTATGTATATTGGCGTATGTCTATTATGTCTATACTAATTCATCTCATTTACTTGTGTGCATCTCTTATTTCTGTACTTGGTATGTTTTTATTTGTTTCTTTTTTTTAATGTATTTCTGTTTTACGTATTTGTGTTTATATGCATTATGTTTTATGTAATTGTGTTTCCTTTTTTTTTTCATATTTTGTTAATTTTTTTATGTATTTGTGCTTCAGTAATTGCTATGCATTAATGTATTTAGAGGTCGGTGGGGGAATATATAAATAGAATAAAAAAGAATATAATAAGATAGAATAAAACTTAGTATTAAAAACCAAAATGGGATAGATTAAATAAGCACAAAAGCCACCTAAAAATGTACAAAAATAAAAAATCAATACATAAACAAAATAAACCGGAGAGGGTGCAACGACGGGAGATGACTTGATGAGCAGAAAAACATCACTTCTTTTTGGGAGCAGCTAAGAACTAATCACTGAATAAAAATTATATCAACTAACAGAAAGCGACAAAGCGCGCCGCCCAAAAATGAGATAATCATAGGGCGGCCGCAAAAACAAACCTACAAGAAAAAATGAGCACCACTGGCGGAAGAGCTCCCCACCAGGAGCACGCCGCCATAGTTCGGATACATACGACGACGGTCTGCGCGCATAGCTCAGTACACAGTCGAAGTGGAAGCATCTCCCGCTCCTTCCGCCCTGTGCGCTCCGGTGCGTTCTGTGGCGCGAGGTTTGAGCACCAGCTCCCTCCGTGCCGGAGCGCCTATCGCTGGCCCCAGCCGCGCTTCTCGCCGCGTCGCTTTAGTGACCTGCGCCGGCCCGTGCCGCGCGCTACGCGTGTGAGCGTTTTAGTGCCTAAAAAATTCAAACTGCGGAAAAGTGTTTACAAATATTCTCTCCGCCGAAGCAAGCCATGCTTGTCCGCCGGACATGCTAGCAGAGCAGCAAACAGAAAACTCTGCCGCCAGCCCTGTCCAGACGCGCGCCCGCGCACATCAAAAGCAACGCAGATCTGTTTCTCTCCCGCGGCGGAACCGATGTCGTGCCTTCCAGTACATTGAAAACTCGCTGGGCCACACTTGTATAGTGGCACGCCACACCGATCCGGCCCTCCAGGAGGAGATAAGCGCGCTGCGGAGAGCCGCAGCCGAGGAAGCCGCCGCCAAGCGCGCCTTCCACGCCGCCTGAGACGCCCGCCACGCCACCTGCAGCGGCTGACGCACCTGCAGTGGAGCCTACTCCGTCGCCTTCTTCATCCCCCGCCCGCTCATCAACATCTTCAATTGGTGAGTCTGTGGAGGGCGTGCCTGGCCCCCCATCTTCCCACCAACACGGCCAGTCAGACGCAGAGAGCGAGAACGCCCCCGCAAATACCTCCCCCGCTGACAACGACGACGGTGACGACGGCTGACAGCTCGCGGCGTCGCGCGCCTTCCTGCGTCGCCAGGAAACTCTGAACTCCCAGCTTTATTCCGTGCCGGTGCGGAACCGCACCAGTCTAACACCGCGCCCTCCCCACCGGCGCAGCAAACGCGCCGCCCCCTCCCGGCCCCTCAGCCCCCACGCCCCCGAGAAACCGTCGGGGAAATCTGCATTCAGCAGCCGGTGGACGTGAAGGCGATCTTGGCCGCCCTTGGCCCCACCTCACCGCCCAACTCCGCGGAACCACCACCCCCGCATTCTTCACAATTCAGCCGGGAAATCGCGCCGACCACGGCACAATCATTCAGCTGCTGGAAAGAATGCAGCAATTTAACCGGGATGCACAATTCTTTTTTGGCGCGCGAGAGCCGAGCGACGCCACCGCCTTGTCATTCGCGGCCTCCCCTCCCACACAACGTAGACGAGCTGCGCGAGGAGCTAGAGAGAGCAGGATTGCACACTTTCCATATAAGTGACATGCGGCGCCCTCTCTACTCCGAGCAAGGCAAAACTTTCGCCAGCCTCGGCCTCTACGTGGTGGAGATTGACCACACAAAAATCAACCACGCAAAGGAAATAACTGTAATCAAAAACTTCATAATCGCGTGGGAGGAGCATCGCGGGAGCGACCGGGTGCCGCACTGCAAGCGGTGCCAGATGTGGGGCCACTCCCACAACGGGTGCAGGAGGGATGCTGTGTGTTTGTATTGCGGGGGCGGTCAAGCCTTTGAGGGAGCGCCTAAATGCGCAAACTGCCAGCACCTCTCATTACGGAGAGTTCGTGGCCTGTGTTAATGACAAGGCCGCGCGAGCGCAGCGCCTCGCGGTTGCTCGCCAAGCGCGCTCCGCCGCCGACCACGCTCGGCGCGCGACTAACTTTCATTTCCCCCCCACCAGTAGCCCTGGCGAGGCGGACATTTATTGAAATTGGGGAAGACATATTTTTGCGCTCCAACCTTTCGGTTTTTGGAGCTAGAGAGGGCTGTAAATTAAAAAAACTAACTATATCTAAGCTTAATCTATTTACAACTAAACAGTGCCTTCGTTTTATTTACAAAAATTTAAAGAAAAATTAAGCGGCGCCCGTTTCAAACGCACGGAACCGCAGCACGAGCGAATTCGCGAAGATACCGCGTCGTCCCACACGTAAACGGGCCGAGGTGGTGGAGCGCCGGGTGCCCCCGTCCCGGCATTGCTCTGAAGCGGGCTATTTACTCCCGGTTTGCGGCCTAGCGCACGAGAGAGATCCCAAAAGTGCCTCTCGTGAAAGTTGCGTTTAGAAATTGTTTCGTACCAATTAGCAGCTCTCTCGTCCCGAGAGATGAACGGAATTTCTCTGCTTAAACTGCGCGCCCGCTCTCCGTCAACGAGACCGCCGTAGCGGCGATGAACTTTGACAGTTCTGCGCAGTTCTCTTAGTATCCTTATTTGCTCGTCTGTGAGCTCAGGACGAGAATTCTCTACTCGCGTGACAGTGGATTTTTGCTTGAAGGCCGATTTCTGCGTTGCAGTCAAGTGATCCACTGCTTCGTCGATCTCGCCCTCCGTATTTACTGGTTTCTCTTCTAGCTGAGAGCTCAGCTGAGCTGAGAAACCTGCCCAGTTTGTGTCTCGCGAAGTTCGAAATTTATTTTCGCATTTCGCTACAAGGGACGCCACAACGCATGATACTGGATTGTGATCGAAATCCAGTGTGGCAATTGAGCGGGGAACCACGCACTCAACGCCTTTCACGATCACAAAATCAATAATACCCGGGTTCTTGTTACGTACTTCCGGGAAATGCGTAGGGCTATTCGGTGCGCAGATTTCCGCGCCCCGCCTTGTCGCTACAAGATTGGCAATTTTATTACCGATTCTATTAGCTCCTAGGCCGCCCCAGGTTCTATGTCTGGCGTTAAAGTCACCCAGAAGGATGACTTTGGAATTTAATGCGAGAAGCGCATCAATGCGCAGTAGATGGAGACGACTAAAAGTCGCCCGTTCCCTACCCAAACGTACGCCCCGACCGCATCTAGAGACGCCAGAGCAATAGCAGGGATTTCGGCTTCGAGCTGCGGCAATTCACGGCGTAGTGCAAGCGCTACGCCGCCACCTGGCCTGCCAACGCGGTCTCTGCGATAAACAGCGAATCCCCGGAGTTTGAATTCGTGTTCACTGCTGAGCCACGTCTCTTGTAAAGCCAAAATGTCTAATTGAAACTCATTAGTAAAACTTTCTATTAGCTGGGCTTTGGAAATAGCACTTTGCGTGTTCCAAGTACAAGCGCGGAGAGGTGCTGAGTCTAAACCTACGTTTATAGAGTTAGACATTGTGACGCAATGTCTGTACAAATAAATTAAACAATTCTAGGAACTGGCTCCTAGACATTGTGCAGCAGCTACGGGTGCAGTGGGCGGAGCTCCGGCCGCCCCTGAGGGCGTCGTGTTGGCCCCCGAGGAGCGCGGTGCGCCGAGGCGCCCCGCGATCTCGTTCCAGGCCGGCCCGCCGTTGGCTGCCATCTGAGGCGCCGGGTACTGAGCGAGTAGCTCTGGTGCAGTGAGGACCTCCTGCACTGCCGAGTCTACTAGCTTGCGGAATTG
Source organism: Teleogryllus oceanicus (assembly GCA_964035755.1). Classification (NCBI taxonomy): domain Eukaryota; kingdom Metazoa; phylum Arthropoda; class Insecta; order Orthoptera; family Gryllidae; genus Teleogryllus; species Teleogryllus oceanicus. Next base: position 80,929 of record CAXIVR010000875.1, read on the forward strand.
CGCTATATCCCCAAATGGAGGCACGGCCATCCTAATTCGTAAATCCATTCCCCACGCCCCTACAACTACCCCCGACAACCACCCTCTTCAGTTTACGGCACCCCTCCCCCCTGCGTAAAAAAACCAAAAACCCCCCCCCCTCTGATCTCAACATATTCCCCCACCCTACGCTTTTCCTGGCTGGGGACCTAAATAAAAATCAACGACTTGGGGCTGTAAGCCCAAACAACACGGGGAAAACTGAAATTTTATTGAAAACAACCCCCCACCCAAACTGAACAGTCCCCCCAACCTAAAAATTTACCCACGGCCCACGGACAAACCCCTACTCCCCCCAACACCCCTCTCCCCCCCTACCCCAAATACAATTCAACCCCTCGAACCTCCCCATTGTCTTCTCTCCCTTCACCCATCTTATCAACCCCAAAACCCATCCCTTATCACTCCCCAAACCCCTCTCCACCTCCCCAAAAATCAACCCCCCCAAAATAATTTCCCAGAAGACTTGCTTCTATCCATCCCTCCCCAATAAAATTATAAAAACCTACAAGAAACAAACTACCTCCCCCAAACCTCCACCCACCCTTTAAAAATTATTCTAATAAGACGAAAAGACGTTACTAAACACTTTTTTAAGGGTACAGGACGAAGACAAAACGAACTAAAACGGACCCAACAGCCCCTACAAAACTCTAAAACAACACAGACAAACAAATCGACAAACTCTAAATAAAAGCCCCAATGTTACTTCGTCAGGGGCCGGAAACCCCCCCCCAACAGATTACCCCCCTTTCCCCAATCCGGGCCGACCCTTTGCCCCGTCAACATGCCCCCCCTGTGCAGGAAATTCAAAATCCCCTCACTCCAAAAACCTACAAAAACTTGAAACGACGGCGACAGACGTAAAAATCTCAATAGACAATAGTAAAGCCCCGGCCCCGATGGGTTCTCCCCCCCCAAACTAAAACACCACAAAACGTATCCCCTACTCACCTAATCCTTAACTCCTGCCTGAAATATCCTTTCCCCACCCGGGAAAGACCCCCGGTCCCCATATTCCCAAAAGGCAAACCATGGCCCCAAAAAACTTCCCCCCCATCATCCTGCCCTCCTTTGGGAAAATCTGGAAAACCATTCTTCTCGACTCACCCCTACCCCTCTTCCAAATCCCCCAACCAATTTTTTTCATGAGGGTGCTCGGGCCCCCCAATCCTCCCTTGGCTTCCTGTCCCCCTCCCCCAGACCCCCAAAGGTACCAAATCCTTTCTCCCCTCCCCCCAGGTTTTTGAAGATCCCGAAAATTTCGTAAAACCCCCCTCCCCCCATCACCATTTCCCCTCATCAAAGTTCCTACCCAAAAGATCCCCTGTCCCCCCCTTTTCCAAAACCCAACCCCCCTTAAGTCGTCCCACGGGGGCCCTGCTCCCCACCCTTTTTCTCACTTATATATATCCCACTAACCCCCGTGTAAACCCCCTTTTTATGAAACCCTATTCCCTCCTCCTTACCCCCTAAAAACTCCTTCAAAACCCTGCCTGAACTTTTTCCCCTTGGGCTAACAAAAACCAAAAACAAAAAACCCCCACCTCCCAAGCTACCCTCTTTTGTACAAAATCCCTCCTCCCCCCCCATCACCATAAAAAAATTTCCCTATCCTGGCAATCCCTTTAAAAATCCGGTGTCACCCCCCAAAACCCCATGGTCCCCATATAAACACATCACCCAAAATGAATATTAATCCCCTCTCCCCCCCCGACCAAACCCCAACCCCCGAAACCCCATCTACCCCTAACCCGACCCATCCTGACTTTGTCCTCCCATGGATTCCCAATCCTCCCCCAAACCATCCATATCACCAAAGAAAGGGGGTTTCCCCCATTTCCTCCCCTTTCACGATTCAAGACATCCCTCCAAAGCCCCCCCATCCTTACCCTACACTCCAAATCTAAAATCAAAACTTCACCCCACAAACCCCCTTCCCCCACCCTCCATTTCTCTCAATCCTCCCAGACCTCCCAGAAACATCCCCTCGATATCCCCAACCCACCCCTATCACCGAGCTGGAGGCGCCACGTAGACAACAGACCAGGGGGCCATTGGAGACAGAAAACCGAAATCCGACTAAAACCCCTTTTATCCCAAACCCCACCCAACCCCTCCCCCTTTTTCCCTGAAAAATAAAAAAAATTAATAAAAAAAAAACAAAAAAAATTTAAAAAAAATTATATTTATTAAAATATATAAATTATAAAAAAATTATTTCTCCCCATCCCTACCCTTTCCTATCCTTTCCCCCTTTACCCCAACCCCCAAAACTAACATAAAACTTTCATCCCATCTGCCCCAACCCGGTTAAGCCTTAAAAAGGGAAACAGTGTCAACAGATAACATGTAGCTAGTGAAAAGGCCCCACAATTTAATAAATTAAATCATTTCTTGAAAGTCCCTTGATGGTATTTTTTCCTTAAAAAACGCTTTTTTACATTTTCCCCCCTGGACGGTCTCCACTTACTGTTAATGTAACAAATGCGGACATATTACTTGTTTTATAAAAAGAATATCAGTTAATGTTGAAGAACGGCAGCTAGTAGCGATAATATTCGGGGGCCCCGGGAATGCGTGCTGGTAAAAAAAAGGGGAGAACAAGTTTGTAAAGTTTAGAGCTTACTCATTGACCTATTCGCTAATTACAGGCGGCTGTAAAAAAATTGTAATTACAACCCAAATATACCCTTTGCATTCCGGGATGGTGGTACTGTTCCAAATCCCCAATTCATCCCCATTCATGGCCTCCGCAGTTCGAAAATTTCATTTCAATTTAAATGCATTGGAAAAAATTTAATCTAACTTTTCCTTCCTCTTCATTTGATCTTACTGGTTTGAAATTTCCCTAAAAGAAAAACCCCGGGATTCCAATTCCATGGCCCCTGATATTCTTTTAAAATTGCCGACATTTTTGGAACTTTTAAGATCACGTGTTTAGAATCCTCAACCCAAATTTTCTTCTAATTTAAAAACGATTCGGATATATCGTGACCGTACTAAAAAAATTGTCTAACCAGAACCACCCTTTTAATTTTTTGTGCGGAGAAATTTTAAATTTTCAAAATTCTGGGAATCTGAGAAAATTTTCGGCTGGGCCCCTTCAAAACAAGGGCTTTTGCGAGAATATTTTAACTCTCCTCTTTTGACGGAAAGGGTTTTGAGTATCCGTTTTTGGGGAACCACGGCAGGGGTCTCTAACAATGCGATAAAAATTTTTTGTCATAAATCCCGCTTAAAACAATCATTTTAAAACTCTTTGTTTATGCAGGAGTATCTCCAGTTGCCCAGGGAGCTCCCCAATCAGTTTTCGATGGTGGCGAGAAAAATTTCTGAAAATCCTCTGTGCCCAAAGACGGGAAAATTAAAATTTTTTGATTTTTTTTTTTTTTTGCAATCCCGGGGTAATAAACGGAATGCCCTCAGGCCCTGTAGTTCAACCTGATTTGTTTTTTTAAATTAAATTTTTTTTAATTAGCATTTTGTGGGTTTTGAAAAGTTCTATGCAAGTGCTATCCCCCGGCAAAAAACCTTGGTTGTTTGCATTTCAGAGACTATTTGCCCGGGGAAAAAAAATTGCACCGTTCTTTGGGCCCCCCAAATTTGCTCTCTCCCGGGGCATTCCCCAGTTGGCAGTGAAATCAAAACAATTTTCCCTCTTTTTAATTAATTGAAAATTTTTTATGTAGATCTTGTTTAGTTGCTTAACAAAATTGGCTCCCCGACCTAGCGAATTAATTAGTTGTTAAAAAAAGGGAAGTTTTCCCTTTCCCGGGTAGCGATCTAATGCGGTTGCATTAACAATTTTATTTAGTTTCCATGAAAATTCAACTCCGAAAAGGATGTTGAAAAAACCTTGGGCCTTGTGAGATTCAGAGACCGATAAGTTTTTTTTTTCTCGTATGAATTGTTTTTTCGGTTACAAGAAACCATTCTTTCGAGATTTTTTTTCGATCCCTCCTCAGCCCCTGCATTGTAAGGCTAATCTGGTGAAAGAACAAATTAAAACGGATGGGATGACTTTCCAGCAAATTAATGAAGACTGGACTTTTTTTCACTAACCATTCTTTAAATAATTTCTAAAAAAAATTTTAAAAATAACTCCATGTTTTTTGATAAAAATACCGCTTATCGGAATTTCAAGCCCAAATAATTCTTAAATCTATCGCTTCTAAAAAGGCCCCCGGGCAAACCCCGTAACAATTCCTGGCCGAGCTTTGTCCGCTTTGTTGGGCCTACCTAGAAAAAATTTTTAAAATTGATCTTCAATTTGAAGTGTATTTCAAAGGACAGGTAGTGTTGCCATTGGTTTCAAAAACCCCCCAAATTGGACCCCCTCGTGGCCAATCGTTTTTAAAAAAATTAACCTTAACTAAAACTTTGTTTCCCTACTCCGGGGAAAATCCTGCCACTGGTCGGGGGCACGTTTCCTAAGGAATTAATTAGCAATCATCCATGGTGGCATGGCCCGAGTTTTGTTTTTCCCCCCCCGGGGCCCCCGAAAATAGTTGATAACCCTTTTGCCTCGCTCTGGCCCTCCCGGCCCTTCATTCCCTCCCCCCCTTCTTGATTTGTTACAAAAAAAACGTTTGCATCTGGGGTGGGTTGTTGGGTTTGCCAAAAATCCCGGAAAACCCAAAAAAGGCGCCAAAACAGGTAAAACTTGTTTTGACTCCCGAAATGGTTCAAGCCGAAACCCCAAAACAAAAATGTTTGCAATACAATGTTTTTTGAAATTAATCAATTGACTACCAATAAACAATTTTTACAAGAGCTCTTAATATTCCAATCCATTTATAGATAACAGGGTTTTAAAAATAACCCCTCAACAATAAAATTGGATTGTTCCCATAATTTCTCCCTTTGGTCATTTCTTTTTCTTAATTTTAAATTTTTTTGGAAAATCTCCATCTGGGCCCTACACGTTGCTTTCTTTTTGCTTCCAGTTTTTGGGCCCTGAAGGACTGCCTTAAAGTGTTTTGCAGTTGCTTGTTTGTTTCACCCGACCTACACCAGCTGAAAGATCAGGGCTCCCTTCCTCATGTCGGGTTGAAGGCCCCTCCCCTTCTTGCATACAGGTCATTAGTATTTTTTGTAGCCCTTTCAATACATAAATAAAATGAAAAAAAAACATATTCTAATTCTTATCTGTATGGCCACTCGTGCCACCCCTCGAACACGTCTTTCCCCGGCCCTCAGTATTTTTCACTGCGCTCGGCCTTCATGTAAACGGGGAAAAAACCGCTTTTATTGAACAACGCTGAAACGTTTAAATTTTTGAGAGGAAAATGGCAGAGTGGATGGGGAAAAAAGAAAAGGTTTTTCCCGGGGAAAAGGGATCATTTTTTAACAAAAAACAAAATAAAAGGGAAAATTTTTTTCCCCTTATTCCCACCCCGGGGGTGTCTGGGGAAATGGTAAAAATATTTAAACTTTGTTTATAAATCAATAAGTTTAAAATTTTTAAAGTAAAAAAGTTCTAAAGTCTGTGACAGGATAAAACTGAGCAGCCCGGGGGGTGCCTGCCGATGCACTAGGGGATCAGAACTGGTTTGGGGGAATTGTTTGTCTTTAGGGGAATGAAAAAACAGTATCTGTGAATGAATATAATTAATTGCATAGTATAAAAATTGATTTTTTTTTGGGGCCCATAAAAAGTTTAAAAAGTTTACTGCTGCTCTTCTTTCTTGGTGGTTTGCATTTTTCAACTTTGTGGGGCCCCCAACCCAAATCACTCCAGTGTGTCCCGTCCGGGCTGATTGGCCCCCGGGAAATTTTGGTCGAACTGGCATGGGCGCGGATTCAGATGACCGGGCGGGTGGGGGGAATTGCCGAAAACGGCCAGGTGGGGCGCGGCCCCGCAATGGCACAAATTTTGGGGCAGGCGAGGGGACTTCCCTTGATGGCGAAGCGGAAGAGCCGACTATGTTGGTTTGTCGGTCAGTCAGTTTACCAGTTGGGGCATTGTAGTTAGTAGTTCTCGTACTGTTTGGTCTGTTATTTCTCATTCTGTTTAAAACCCCTTTCCCCGGGTCAAAGATTCTGTTCTTTGGAGCAAACTATTTATTGTGTCGCGGGTGGTTTGGGGGCCCGGGGGAGGGCCCGTCTAAACGGCCCCTGGGGGGGGAAAAGTTAAAAGTGCCCGCGATCTTTTGATTCGTGATGTGTTTGCCCGGGGGAGGCCGGCCCGGGGGCGACGGGCGAAGGCGGTGGCCGTGAATTTCCCGGACGGCGCCCTTTTGCTTCGAGGTTTCACGGTGGGGATCTGGGCGAGGGCCCAAAGGGCGGGCGGCACGCTGGCGTGCCCGAAACTCTCTTTGTCGGCGAGGATTTGCGGGCTTTTTGCGGGAAAACGTTTTGAAATTTTAACATTGCTTGTCGGGTGCGAGCGTGGGGTGGGGGAACGCCGCGCGCCGGGGGCCCACCCCCCGTTGGGGCTTACCCCCGCGGGGCGGGGTCGCGTTCTCGACGGGTGGGCCCGTGGAACGGCGGTTTGCGGGGGAAACAATGTAAATCCCTTTTTGCGCAGCGTGCGGTACAGGGGCGACTTGTGAGAGGGGGGAAAAGTACGCTCTTAATGTGGGTGGCCGCGGGAAGGCTTTGGGGCTCGCCGGTGGCAAGATAAAAATTTGATCGGGTTGAACAAAACCATTTTAAATTAAAACCACACCCATTTCATCCCCCATCAATCAAACCAACCCCTCCCCCTTCCTTAGGGCGCTCGCACTTTGGGTTAGCCGCCTGCTCCCAAATTACAAAACCCTCATGTTCCGGGCCCGGCCAAACCCTTCTTCTGGAAAGGGGGCCCTCTGGTACCTCAACCAGCTGCAGGTCGGGAAGTGGCACGTCAGCCCTGTTTAAAGGGCACCCGGTGTAAAGAGCCGAATTCCCTTTTCCCTTTTGGCCTTTGGGAAGGTTTTAATCCTTTCCCCGGACGCAATTTCGCTCAGTTGTCAGAGACCTCCAAGTTCATACCCATCTTCCGGTCCCTCCCTCGGGCTGAGTGCTGATAACCTTGCAAGTCCGCCCCCTTTCCCGTGTTTTTGTAAAGGGGGAGGAAGGCCCCATGGTTTTTGCAAACCCCATTCCTGCCCCCCCCCACCCAGTACGTTTTTTAAAAAAATTTAAATACCCGGTTGAAACTTTGCACATCATTAAAAACATCCATCAGAAATTTTTATACTTTTTTATGGGAATTTATTCTGAAATTATTAGGATATCATATGAGTATTTTGTCATCAACTTTTCAAATATAAATTGGAAAATTAAATTGGACCTCTGGCCATGAGAAGGTTTCAAAATCAGTTTGTTATAAAAACTAATTTTGGGTTTGGGTTTGTTTGAAAAAAAATTGGTCGGTGCAATTTTTTTTTTTTTAAAACATTTTTTATTTAAAAAATAAAGGTTTTAGTGGGTTTCCAAAAAAATTAAATTTGAAATTTTAGGGTTAAAAACCCCTTTTTGCTTTATCAAAAAGTTAATTTTTTGAAAAATAAATTTCATTCATATTTCCCAAGCTTTTGCCATTACCGCCAGGGGGCTCAATCTATTACCTGGGTTCCCAATGGACTACTCCCAAATCCTCCCTCCAAGGGGAAAACAAATTTTACGAAAAGGATTTTGATAGCACTGCTAATAAATCGATATTTCTCCCAGCCCCTGCCTTTTTTTCCCTCCTTCTGGGGCTCATTAAAACCCCTTGTAATTTTGTTTTTCCTTTTTTTGGGTAACGTGCCGGGGACGTTTTTTTATATGCTACAGCCATTTTTTATATTAATAACCCCCGGCTCCTGAGTCGTTTTATTTTTTTTTGCGTGTGTATGAGTGTTTTGGGAATTTGGGAATTTGGTTTTAATTTTGGGTTAAAATTGGACCCCAAAACTTGGTATTTTATTATGGTTTTAATTTCGCCGTTGTTTTAGTGCAGGTTTACTTTTCATTGGTATTTTAGATTTTGTGATTTGTGATGTTCTAATCCCGGTTAAACCCTTTCGTTTTTTTGAGCTCACTTTGCAGGGGTTTTGGGCGGGAGTTTGGGGCATTTTTTGCCCAAAAAGGTGGTGTGCCATATAAGGGTCTGTGCATTTTAATTTGTTTGTATTAATGTTACTCGCGACGGAAGCAAAAACGTAAACGACATCATCGTTTCGACTTTATGGGCTTCGAAAAGGCGTCAGTGGGCCCGAACGGCTTTGGGCCCGTGATCCATTTTTATGCGTCTTTTGGTCCCATAGCCGTACATCGTCTGGGATACAGGGGTGGTGGCTGTTTTGGCTTTTCTTGCGGGCTTCGGCCGCGGGGGGTTGCAAAGCGGGGGGGCCCGAACTCAGGGTTCCTTGTTCAGAGTATCCTGCTTGTTTCTAATTGTTGGTGATATGGGAAATTTGGTAAGAGATGCATTTCCATGAAACGTGAATTAATGTCCTCATACACAATCTTTTTTTAATTTTTGAATGGCTCGTTTGTAATATTTAACCTTGTCCCTTTTTTGTATTGAAACATGCCAAACCCAATTTTTGTCAAGTTTTTTTTTGTGTATTAACCCTCCTTGTCCTAAAGTGGACTTTGGGGAATGTTTAATACATAATTCTCATAAAGTTCAGACGTATTGTTTGGGGATTTTCCGTTTTCCCTGTTTTCCCAAAGCTTTTTTTTTAAAGGGGCGCATTTGTCCTCTGACAACCTTGTAATCTTTTTCGTAATTTTTATCATTGGTCTAGGGAGAAATTTTTTTTTTATTTTTTTGCATAATAAATTGTTGTGAATATTTGGATTGTTATATCTCCCTTAGATCCTTTGGGAATCTTTTTCCCTGTTTTTTTTGAATCTGGGCTCCTCTAAAAGGTTTCGATTGTGACGACAGTCTAGTTCGATTTCTTGGGGTTTCCCTTTTACCCCCGACCCAGTTGGGGTTAAATACGTCACCTCAATTTAATTTGTTTGGCAAGTTTCTTTAAAAATTTAAATTTTGTTTTCTGTAACTGGCGCAATTTTTCAAAACAAATAAATTTTTAAAAATTTCAGTCCCCCAATTTTTTAAAAAGTAAAATTCAGATTCATTGTTTCTGGCATTTTTTTCATGAATAAACATTTAACAGTAAAATGAAAAAATTATATTTTTTTATGAAATCTAAACAAAATTTAAAGGGGTAAGAGGGGGAATTTTGGCAGGAAAAGCTGTCCTTTAAAGGAAGTAAAAAAGGATTTTTCATTGATTTTCCCCCAGCATCCTGCACCCTTTTAATCCCCCAATTACCGGGGGGAAAACACCCTCCCCTGCATTCTCGGCGGGGCGAATGAACTCAGGTGACGTCGAGGCTCGGGAAAAACCCTTTTGTTTTTCTGACCAACCCAATGGAAAAAAAGGCGGGTTTTTACCCCATCGTGCTGATTTTCACAAATCTGGACCTTGACGGTAATCTACCAAAAAATTTTTGTCTTCCCCCCTCCGATATTTCTAAATTTTGTTAAAAAATTTTCCCAATGGTCTTTTAAAAAAGTGCATAAAAGTAAAAGGGCCGTTCCCCAAAAGTAAGAAACACAAGAAAAATTTCCTTTTTTTATTTTTGCTTTTTTGTTGGTTTTCGTTTGGGAATAACGATATCAATTTAAATGAATTTTAAAAAGGGGTCATAAAGAGCGACAATTTTTTTGCGAAAAAAAATTAGCGAAAGAAAGCGTTTGGACTAATTTCAATAATTTTGCTTTGGGTTCTTTTGGAGGTCACAAGTGCCTGGTTGAGAATCCATCGGCACCGCCGAACGATACCAAACTTATCAACCGTGTCAGATCTCACCCCGTCCTTACAACTGATGGAAAAACCCATATCCTTAAATTTTTAAAATTTTGAAGGCAAAAGCGTTTTTAAAAATCAGAAGTCATTTTAAAGGATACCAAAACTAATGTTTTTTAAAAAAAAATTAAAAAGTATACCGTGCGCGTGACATTCCATTTTTTTTTTTGATATTTTTTTTCACCATTTTGTGCATGATTTGTTTTAAATTCAAAAGTGAAAAAACATTTTTTTTATTTACTATAAGATCAAGATAACTTTTTCACGAAACCATTTTTTTAAAAAACATTTGGATTATTCCCCATGTGATCGCCTTCTCAACCTGCCATTCACCGGTTTTGCCCCCGGGCCCCCCCGAAAATGGACCCCTGCCAAAAGGTAATTTTAAACGGGGCGACTGCCAAGACCCTGCTCGGGATAATTTCCCAGGCGATCCCGGGCTTTTCCAAACGCCCCACGCAATTTCCCTTTCTTGATTGATTTTAGTCATTGGGGACCCCAAAGTAAATCACTATTCCGATACGTGTGGCTCATCCATTCCTTTGGGGGGGCGTGTTTTTTGGGGTTTGGCGGTCGGCCCAAACCTGCCCCAGGTTTAATCCGGGAAAACCGGCCTAAAAAACTCAAATGCGCTTTTGGGAATTTCACTTATCAAATCTCGTACAGAAGACTTTTTGGGCTACTATTTAGCTAAAAAATTTTTTTCATTTTGGCTTCCACATGTGGAAAATTGTTGTTGGAAATGGCTCAATTGATTGATTTTAAAACGATATTCTGAAATTAAAAAAGGGGTTTAAAAACTTTTTTGGGTTCCCTTTTATTTCCAATATAAACATTTACAGCTATGTTAAGTATTTTTTTAAAAAAGGTATAATATTTTTTTTGATGGGGAAATTTAAACCATGGCGTAAAAAATTATTTTATTTGGATTATTTTTTTTGCCCGGGGTTGCCTGTTCTTTTTTTTTTTTAAAAATTAAAATGTCCATAATCGAATCTAAATTTGCTTTTTATCTGTTTTTTTTAAGGCTATCTAAATGCCAAATATACCTTCCCCATGGTTTCTTTATGGAATGTTTTCTTGAAAATTTTTTCTTTCTTAGAAAATTCTTTTTTTAAAAATTTAAAAAAAAAATTTTCGGGGGGTTAAACAATAATAAAACCAAACCCCTTAGATTTTAGTGTTTTGTTTTTTTCTTGCCCAACAAAAAAACCTAGGTTTGTAGAATAATTAAATGCATTTCGTTTTTACAAATTTTTAAATTAATTATTTTAAAAAAATATTAAAAAAAATATTTTTTTCAATGGTGTCGACATTTGATCGATTTGGGGTTTCCCCAAAGAGGGTGACTTTGTTTGAAATATAGAAACCCCAGTTTTCTTTCTTTTTTTTGGAATTTTCGGCGGATAAATGACATAAATCCACTATCATGTCTTCTTTTTAAAAAAAATCATAACTTTTCAAAAAATGTCTCTTGCGTCAATATTTACATTACGGGCGTTTGCATTATCACTTTTGATTTCAATAAATTTTATGACTTTTTTCGAAATTTTAAATAATAAAGAAATTCAACAATTCTAAATAACTTTTTTAAACATTCATTTTTTTTCCCCAAATCGTTAAATTTTTAAATTTTGGGGTTTAAAAATTATTTTAAAATTTTTGTACAAAAGATGGTATTTTAGTTTTTTTTTTTTTGTTTTTTGATTTGGTGTTGCAACAACCTTTTTCCCAAAGGTTGGCCCCCCTTTATATTTTTTTAATGTTTCATCTTTAAAAATTTTTTTAAATTTGGGAAATTGTTTAATTTTGAAATTATGGAATACTCTTTTTAATTCTCTGAATGTGGGCCCAAATTCAAACCCCTTGCAATGCTTCCCCTGGGAACGACTGGTGGGAGGCCAAACCCCAAAGGGGGTTTGTCGCGTAGCGTTCGGGGTCCCGGTCGCCCCTCACGGTTGTTTTTCCCTCCCCCTGGACCGGACCACGGGTGGCTGTGCTTCGGAACGGCGGGGGGATGCAGGTTGAAAGGGGCCCGAATTGAAAACCAATCAGGCCGATTTTGTAGGGAGTGCTGTTTGGATTAATTTGACTTCGGGAAACAGTCCTCCCCAAAGGGACCGGGTTCCCCCACGTGCGAAAGGACGGACCAGCTTATCAAGGGAAGGTCCCCCTTTGCCAAGTGGGTCAGTTTAAAAAAAGGAAAGACTTTGGATAAAGGGGGCCCCTAGTTCATTTTTTATCAAACGTAATTTTGAACAAAGGGGATGGGTAGTTAAGTTGTCCATTAAGTCCTGTCTAAAAAATTCTCTTTTTTTGATTCCTATCTCATTAAAACACATTTGTATATTTTTTTGTTTTAGAAAAACTGAAATAATTTGCTATGTTAAAATTAATATCTTTTTGGGTGCATCTTTTTAAGTGTTTTAAAAAAGAAATGTACTAAACTTCCTTTTAAAAATAATTGGATCAACCTTAGTAAAAAACTAAATTCTTTATCCATGGTTGATGAACTTTATCAGAAAAATTATTTGATGTATTTTTAAAACATATAGTTTTTTTTCATCATTTTAAAAATATTTGCATTTTTTAAAATTGGAATGGAAAAAAAAATCCATGGAAATTTTTTTTTTTAAATGACAGAATTTTTGATGTGTGAAAACTTTTTGGGTTTTGGGGGGTATTCTTTGGGTAGGGTATTCCCCCCGCAATGATTTTTCGGGTTTTTTAAGGGGCCAGGTTTTTGGATTCGGGGAATTTTTGGGAAGTTAGTTTGCATTGAGAGGGGGTAATCGTGATGGGGGAAATTTTACGCCTCATCGTCCGGACGTAGTTTTTTATCCGCCCCTCGGGAAGTTCCTTTAAAAAAGGTTCCGGCTGTATAAACTTTTTTCCATTCCCCAATGTAGAGGTTTTCCCTTCTGATTTGAAACCACATGACAATGAATAATGTCCCTTTAGGTATTCTAAAATTTCCTTATAAACATGGATCAGCTATTGTATTTTTTTAATAGGAAGAAATGTAATATATTTAAGTGCATTTGATAAAAAAAAGGCTGAAGCAGAAACTCTCGGAAAATTCATTTCAAGGGATTTTTGTTTTGCGTAAAAAATTTGGAAAAGTTTGGGGTTTGAATATTTTTCGAGTTCAAAAAAAATTATATTAATGATTTTAGTTCAAATATTTTGATACAAAGATTTTTATTTAATGTTAATTAATTAAAATGATATAATCTGGGGAAATGATCTTATAGCTCCCAGACGTAAAAACAAATATTTGTACGAAAAACCAAATCTCCCCCCAACATGATTCTTGTAAGCCTATCTTTTTTATCTAGAATTTTACTTTTCCCTTTTTTTAATTTAAAAATTGGTTTTTCAAAATGACTTTTGGGGGTCGGAATATATTTTCAAAAAACCCGATGTCTTTTTATATAACATTCGGTAAATCATATTCATCGGGTGACGTATCAACACCATTACAAAAACCCTGATACATCCCTTATGTTTAACTTTTTTTTTTGACATAAATAATTAAATTATTAATTAATAATGATTAGAAATTTTTCCCCAAGTGAATCTTTTCCCAAAGTTGTTTCTATACAATTAACTATACGGGACCCCAAAAAAAGGGAACATTAGTTAAAAGTAATTTTAATATTTTCCCTTTTTGTTTTAAAAAAATTAAACAACCTGAAAATAGGGTTTGGGGTCTGGAACCATGCTTTCATCTTCGGGTTTTGTCCATTTCCCCTTTCCCTTTGGGGCCCAAGCAAAGGGAATTTTTTTTTGTTTCATGTAATGTAACTAAATTATCTGTCAAGTCGTCTAAATTCAGAGGGGAAAATTTAAAATTTAAAATTATCTTTCCATGTTATCGCGGCGGAAGTATTTTTGAAAAGGCCCCAAATTGTTGATTTATCCAAAAATAGATATTATGATATCGAGCGCTATTTTCATTAAAAATTGAAAAGATTTGGCTTACTGTGGGGTTTTAAAAATTTTAAAAAACGGGAAAAATTTAACTTCTCCCTATTCCCGTGAAATTTTTTAACTTTTTGACGTAAAAAAAAAAATAAATAAATAAATAAATAAATAAATAAAAAAAAAAAAATAAATAAATAAATAAATAAATAAAAAAATAAATAAATAAAAAAATAAATAAATAAATAAATAAAAAAATAAATAAATAAAAAAATAAATAAATAAAAATAAATAAATAAAAAAATAAATAAAATAAATAAATAAATAAATAAATAAATAAAAAAAAAAATAAAAAAATAAATAAATAAATAAATAAATAAAAAATAAAAAAAAAATAAATAAAAAAATAAATAATTAATAAATCTTCTGATGTATTTTTCGTTATGTTTTTTCCGTCATAATATATTTTAAGGTAAATATTTTTTAGAACAAAAAATTGGGGATTTTAAAAGTTTTTTAATTTTTTTTTTGATATTTGGGAAAATTTTCGTATGCAAATTTTCTTTCATTCGGAATTTTCAGTAAAAATTCCCCAATCAATTTTATTTTCCTTTGATCTCGAAAAAAAACGATTTGGGAAGTAAACCCTTCCCAATTTTTTTTCATTTTCCCCCATACAAGATTGATTTGGGGAAAAAAAGGACAGATTTTCGACAGAAAATCTTATTTACACGCCCTAGTCTTGTCCCTATGTATAGTAAAAACGTTAATAAACTGTATTGGTCCCTTTTGGACCCCTAACCCCGAAAATTCGATCAATGACAAAGTTTCCTTCCCTGTGAACAACGCGGGGACTAAACTTGGCAAGATTTTCCAAAATTGGTTTCCAAAACCTTTTACATCCAGGAATTTGAAACCCTATATTTTGGGGGGGGGCAATAAAAACCCCAAGGATTTTTTTCAAATTTTTAAAAAATATTTAAACAAAATAATCTTTTGGGGTAGGTAAATATGCTTTAGTAAATAGTAAAGGTTTAATTTTCGTAAAACCCTTTATTTCAAAATTTTAAATTTTTCCATTGTTTTACACCTTCTTACAAATTTTTTAAAAAATCCTTTATTTTTTAAACTAAATTTTTCCATAAATCTTGTTTTTAACATTCCATATTAGTTTAACATTTTGTTTTTCCAATTTTTAAAGAAATATTAGCAGTATCATAAATAATAAAAACCCGGGCCTCAACTTTCCCTAAAATTCTCTTTAAATTTTTGATAGAAATTTTTCTATGACCGTATAAGATGAAAAACGAAATTAATCTGCAGTTTCAAAAAATCACTAATGTTTGAAATAAATTGGAAAATTTTGGCGCCTTTTTGAATGCAGAACCAGGTCTCCAGAGGGGGGGGCCGGTAGACTCCGAACTTTTGTTGGATCTCGGACCCGGTTCAAAATGCGTTGGTTAAAAAATTCGTTAATAAAAAAGAATGCGGGGGGTAAAAATCCTTCACTGGATCAAAATTTTTCCTATAAACTTCATTTAATCTATTATAAAATTACCCATTTTTTTTTGGGGAGGAGCAAGCCAATGGGGCACTAATAAATTATTGTAAATTACATTAAATTGTAATAAAGTTTTTTGGGTAAAAACAATTTTTTTATGAATCTTGTAAATGTTGATTGACTAATATCACAACGTTCGTCTTTAACATTGTAGAGAATCATTCCCTTTTAAAGAAACAAAATTTTTTTTCAAAAAACTAAACCTACCACAACCGGGATCTTGATTTCTTGTTTAAGAAAGGTATGTTTGGGGTTTAAAATTTGTTTTTCATTTTTTCTGAATTAGATTATGACGAATGATGGACACCCAGGAATTCTAACTCTAATATGTTTTTAATTAAGTTTTTCATTAAATTCTTGATCAAAATTTTAAATTTTGCAAACCCTTAAAATTTTATCCTTCTTTCTTAAAAAAAATAGATGTTTTTCGACAAAGAAAAAATTTTATATTTCTAAATTAAAATACCTGCTAAGATTTTTTTCCCTGATATTCTGTTTTTAGTTTCAATAAAAATTTCTTGTTCCTTGGGGGAATATATGTTGTGTTGCTGTTCATATGTTTTTTTCCTGGGAAACAATAGATGTTGATTTAGTGGTTCCCCAGTTGTCAGAAAATTCACTTAAAAAGTTTCCCTTTTCCCCCGATTCTTAGGTGGTTTGATTTCTTTGGAGCGGGGACGGGGTCAACTTTTGAATCCCCAATTCCGTTGCAGTTATTTCTTCGTTATTTTTGAACGTTAATGAAGATCACAAGATAACCCTATTATATCGTTCCACTATGGGCAAAATTTGGAAATAATTTGTTTATTCATTAAATATTTTACTGTTCCTGTAAAATTTTTATAGTTTTGTTAAAAAAAAAATAATATTAAATTGCTAAATGGCCGAGACGCGGCGGTATCCCCCGGGATCTCGGACGGAAGGACCCGGGGTTGAGCCCGGGACGGGCTTTTGTGGGTGTGTGTTTTGTTTGTGTTTTTTATTTATTATCATTTTATTTTTTCCATCCCCGGACAAACAACCCTGGGTTTAAAAAAATCGATTCAGCCTAATCCCATTCCCAATTAGTTCCCTACTGCGCAATTTTTCTTGAAGATATTCCCCCCCCGGCAATAAACGTTGACAAAGCCGCGGCAAATGTTTTCCCAAGAAAAAACTTGTTGGCGCAAACAGAAGCAATTAAAATGGTTTTATGGGAACTTTTCAGTTTTATTACCATTATATAAAGAAATGGCGGGGGGGCCCCCGGGTCCTTCGGGGGTATTTCGCTATCTTTTCCCCTGCGGGCTTTCCCAGATTGATGGCCTGCCGCTCTGGGGTTTGACTTTTTTTTTTCCCGGATTCCATTACTGTAAAACTCAGTGGCTGACTTTTAACTTTTTCCCCTCCCCCACATTTCTTAATCTATCTTAAAAAAAGGTTAGAGATCATCGACTTAAACGTGATAAAATATCTACCCGTGCCAAAGTCTGCTGGCCCAAAATGGCCAAATGGGAAAAAAATAATAGTATTAATAATATAATAACGCTGCGGTTTATATGGAAAAAAATACTTTTTTTCAACAAGCAATGCGACAAAAATTCATTTTTAAAAAACCCTAACTTATCTTAAAAAAGACCGCAGCATCAGATAATTTGTTATTTGACAAGATTGTTCTGGCCCTTTTTTACTATTAAAAATTCCAGAACAAGCGTTGAAAAACTTTAAATTTTGAGTAGAAAAATAGAGACCGCAGTTCCTTACATACCGTCATTTCAAAACAAGTCGTGCTCACAACGTTTCTATTTCTATGATTTCAAAAATGAAGTTTTTTGGGACAAATGAGAATCTTTTTCCCCAAATTTTTTTGTGAAAATTTCGAGGTTATGTCATTCTGGGTCAGTGAAACCCAAGTATTTTATAAAAACAAACCAGATAAACGTTATAAGGGCAGTTTCCAAACCCAAATTCACTTAAAAGAAATCTAAATTTATGATTTTAAAAAGAATTTTTTCAAATGTTTTGTTTATAAAGAATGTCGCCCCCTACTATATGAACCCCGGATATCATGCATTAAAATGCCTATAATACCCTATAAAAACGATAATTTTTACTTTCTGGGATTGTACATGAAGAATGAAATTATTTGCGGAAAAATGGAAAATTTTTACGGAAAAAATTTTCTGGGTTCTAAAAGAGAATAAATCGTTGAAAATAAGAAAAAAATTTTTAACATGGTGTACACAGTACTTCAGTTTTGGGTCGTTGATTCAAAAAAATTTAAATTGAATCAAAAAGGTGCTCTTTCGTCTGTCTAAGAAAAATCAACCCTCCATTCGTGATCTTTTAAATTTAAAAAAATTTCCCTAGTTGATTTGGCATAGTTAGGCGGGGAGAGTTTAAAACTTCTTTAATTTTGGAAAACTTTTAAGGTTCCCCAAAGTTTTCAACTTTTTCCCAAAACTTTAAAATTTTTCTTAAAATTTTCTTTAAAATAAGTGTACACACTTAAATGGGAAATTCTTTTTCACGTTTCTGATTTCCCAAGTTAAAGTTTAATTTTTTTTTTCAATCTATAAAATGGAACATAGTAGTTTTTTCTTCAAAAAAAAATTTGGGCATAAATAGTTTTTTATTAGAATCATGTAGATTTTTAAAAATTTGAATAGTTTTATGAAAAGTGTCAATTTTTGGGAATTTAGAAAAAAAAAATCTAGATTTTCTAAAAAGGGCTCAATCTTTTTAATTTTTTGGTTTTGTTTGGTAAGGATGATTTTTTTTTTTTAGGGGGATGTTTTTTAAAAAATTTTAATACTTTTCAGCAAAAAGTGCTGAAATTTTGTTTAAAATTTTTAAAAACAAATTTTCTGAAAAAACCCCCAAATTTGTTCAAAATTTTTTTGGTAGGGTTAGCCATAATCCCCCTAAACATCATAAATCCATATTATCATTCTTTTTTTTCAGACTTACAAAATTAAATTTGTTGTTTGTCTCTCCTCTGTAATTTCCCCGGGGAGATTTCTTCATTATTATATTTATAGTTTGTTTCAGATAATGTCAAATAAAGTATCAAAAACTGGAAGTTTTCGTAAAAATAACTAAAATTTTCGCATTTTTAGATGCAAACGCCATTTTCTCAATTCCCAAATTTGGTTTTTGTTTTTTTTCAATGGAAAAAATGTATTAATACACTTTTTAAATGAGGGAAATTTGATGTTTTAATTTTTTTGTAATTAAAAAAATATTTTAAATATCTCACACCTTAAAATTGAAATTTCTTCGTTTTATACATTATTTTGTTTGTAAGGGGGAAGGGACTTGAGTGTCAAAATAAGTTTTAAAAAGCTATTTTCAAAAAACAAATTTCCTTACAGAAACCTTTTCATCGGTTTTCAAAAAAAAATTTTCACATTTTCAAAAAATATTTTTTTTAGTAAAAACTCTTTTTTAATTTCGGAAAAGATTTGGGTTTTTATTGTTAAAATAAGGAATGTTGAAAAACGTAAAAAATGTGATAGATGGAGTTCCGGAAAATGGGAAAGAACAAACCCGTCACCCCGGGGGGGTAAACTAGGGGTGCAACAAAAAGACACTTTCTAAAATTTTTTTTCTAATTTTCTGTGGTTTTTTTAGGGTCTTGTTCCATACTCATGTTTAATCTATCGCCCAAAAAGTAACGGACTTTTTTCAACTTTGTTTCCTAATAAAAAACCAAATTTTTTCCCAAAAAAAGTAGTTCTTAAAGGAAAGAAAGAAACCAAAATTTTAAAAAATTGTAAAAAAATTTGAAGTCTTTTTAAAAAACGGAAATTGAGCATTACGAAAAAAAAAAACAAGCTCTTTTTACAACTATTAAAAAATCCCTTTTTCGAAAGTTTAAAACGAAAATTCACTAAAATAAACTTAACGTCATGTTATAAGTACAGCACTATTTTGGGAAAAAATTTTGGGAAAAAAACCCTTTGAGTATTTTTAGAAAATTGGTTTGTTTAAAAAAAGGGAATATTGGGTTTTTCAACAAAATTTTTTTTCCTTTTTTGACATTATTTAAAAATTACTCGTTTGAATTAATGTCAGAAATCGTTTTAATTTATTAACTGAGAACGAGGAAAAAGTCTTTTTTTGTAATTTTTAAAAAATTAAAAAACAAGGGGAAGGGATTAAGTCATTTTTGGTTCGTTTTCCAGTAACCTTTTATAATGTAAAAAAAAAATTTAAACCCTTTTGAAAAATTTTTTTTTTTTTTAAAAAATTCAAATATTCACCACTATTGCCAAAACCAAAATTTTTTTAAAAACCCCAAAACCCTTAATTAAAAACTTTTTAAAGGAAAACCCGATTTCTTTAAAGGAAAAATCTTTTTAAAGTTTTATAGTTTAAAAAACGCCGAAAAATTTCTTTCCAATTTGAAAATTCAGGTTAATCTCAAACCGACCTTACCTTGTTAATTTACCCCTTTTTTAGTTTTGAAAAAAATTTGGGAAGAGTTTTGAAAAGTTTGAAAATCTCGTGGTCTTCATAAAAGTCCTCAAAATTTTTTAAATTTTTTTCCAAATCAAAAATTTAAGCCATCTAGATGAAAGGGGGGTTTATTATTGGAAAAATCCAACGCAGTTTAGACTCAATGTTATTCCAACTCTAAGACAGAGGAGGAGGGCCCGTTTAAAAATACACTTTCCAAAAGTTTTTTCGTTAATTAAAACGTTTTCCCGAAATTTAAATTTCTATACCAATTTCGTAAAAATGTATGTATACAAAAATTTTTTTAAAAATCTTGCTATTCGGAGCATCTGAAGTTAAAGTATCCAAAAAAAAATTGACAACCAAAAATATTAATAAAATGGAATGTAAAATTTTGTGTAAAATTGGGAAATTTTAAAAATTTGACTTTTTGGGGTTTTTTTACACACAATTTTTTTTGTAGAACCATATTATTTGAAAATTGGTTTTACTTTTTTTTCTTCAATCAAAAAATGCTTCATTTGTTCATGTCTAATATTTGAGAAAAAAGATTTAAGAAAAGTATAAATTCATTGAAAAGAATTTTTATTGAAAAAAATTATTAAAATTTATGAATATACTTTATAAAAATTGTCAAAACGATTCTCCCCAGTTGAGATGTTTTTATAAAGAATTTTTATATATACATTGAACAAAGAACATAAATATTTTTTAAGAATTTTAAAATCTTTTCTTTTAAAAGGATTAGGGAAAAGCGCATGCCGGGCGTGTTTTTAATATTCTCCCTTTCCTAAGCCCATTTCGCTACAAGCGAGCAGGGGGGTTGAATTGAGACGGACCGTAAAAACATCTGCAATCTTTTATCGTATGGAGTAAAAACATTTCTTTAATCACATGTTTCGTTGAATCCTTTTTTAAATAAATAAGGGAGTAAATGTGTGGTGGTATTCAGTGTTAAAAAAAAGGCCCCGGGGGTAATAAATTTAATAATAATAATAATAGTAATAATAATAATAATTATGATAATTTTGTCTCTATTAGAAGGGCGGACTGGGATTAGGCCTGCTCTTCCCTAACCCAAAAAATATTCCATTATTTCATCCCTTGAAGAAGATCAGGGGGGGATTTCATTTATATCGGGTGAAAACAGAACCCCCCGGTATCTTTAACGATTAAAAAAAAAAATTTAATCAGGATGGCGGCTGAAGGCCGGGGGTGGAAAAAGAAAAATAAAATATTTGAAAATCATGGTAATAAAAAGATAGAAAATTAAATAACAAACCTATACAATAAAATAAAAGGTAATATAAAAACAAAAAGCTGAAACCGGGGGGTAACTAATCCGGGTGAGAACCAGAATCTTAAAAACCAAAAAAAGGGGGAATTTAGGCCGGGGGAAAACCAAAAAAACAAAAATTTTGCTTTAAAAAAGGAATTTTTCGTTATTTGTATTTTGACATCAACATTGCAAAGATGGCAAATTTCATTACGTTATACACCTATTAGGTCAATAATGCATAAAATCTCAAATTTCAGAATCTTTTTTTCCCTAAAAGGTTTTAATCAATTGTTAGTAAAAAGTTATTAGTTTTCTTCTGAATTTAATTTTTTTCTTATTCCGCATTATACCAAATATTTCAGGGGAAAAGATTCTAAATTGAATTGTTTGATTTGGTTGAAACGATATTCAAAACAAACGACCCCTTTTTATCACAGCCTGGCTTTCACTTAACAAACGAGTCCCTCAAATTATGTTCTTAAAACATCGTTTTGAAAAATTGTCGCTTCTTACTACTCTCTATTACTTCCCTTTTCATTTTCTGCTTTGGATCGTTAAAAAATCCTTTGTTCGACAAAGAAAACGAATTTCATTAATTTCTATTTATTTTAGTACGTATTTCGGCTTTTGGTAATTTTTAAAAATTCACTTTTTTGTGCATTTTTTTTATATTCCCCATGGTTTTTTTACTCATTGATTAATTTTAATTTTTTTTTTTTAATAAAATCATTTTTAAATATGATTTTGAAATTAAAAAAAGTTCTTTTTTTTTTTTTTATATAACCCCTCGTGTTATATACATTTTTTTTTTGTAATTTTAATGTTTTTTTTTGTGACTGAACCACTTGTTAAAGAAATTAAAGCGTCAAAATTTTAATTATATTGATTGTTTTTCAGCATTATTGAAAACCCCGCCCCCGATACTAGAATAATTACGAATAATGTTGTTTGTGCCCCGGGGGGAAAAAATCGACCCCCGAATGTAAACAGGTACCAACAGGCCGGCCAGGCGGTTTCACGCCCCCGATCGTTTTTCTTGCCGGGTTTTTAATTCGTTTTGTCAGAAATTTAATTTTTTTATTTACAGGGGCCCGTTAAAAATTTTTGGGTTTGTAATTTTTTAAACGTTTAAAATTAATTTTTTGATAGAAAAATTTTGAATTTGGGGTTCCCTTTTTTTATGCTATTTTAAATAATTTGTAATCTTTCCACACCCGATTGAAAAAACCCTTTTCCCGTGTTTTTGGTATCCCCAAAACCCCTAAATCCTTTTTAAAATACAAATTAAGTAGAAAGAAATTTAAAATACTTTTTGTTTTTTAATGTAGTTATAGTTAATACACAATAAATACATAATCATCCCAATACATTGTTACAGAAACAAACTCAAAAAAAGTGTATTATTTGTGTCGTGTTCCCTTTTTGTAATGGGGAATTTAGCACTGTTGTCCCGAATCCTGTATCTTTAATTGCAATATCTATCTAGTAATTTTATTCCTCTTTTAAATTAATATGACCAAAAAAGGTTTTCTTTATTTAATATCTAACGAAGAAATTTAAATTTAAAATTAAAAATTTTTTCTCCAAAAATTCCCCGATAAATTATGTTAAAATTTTCCCAAAAAGGGAAACCAAAAAAGGGGTTAAAACTTTTTTATTACTATCTCTGTTGATTGCTTTTTTGATTGTAGGTTTTGTCATTCAGTCTGCGCTAGTAGGGGGAGTAGAGCATTTAATGGTTTTGGGTTCTTGCGCATGTGTTTTAAGTGCTTTTGATGAATAAATGGCCAAAAAACTGCGTTCAAATATCAGACAGCTATGAAATTCTTTTCCCAGTCGCACCTGGTCCAAAAATTAACAAAATGCATTTCGTTTTAAAAAAACTATAAATTAAAATTTCAATGGGAAAAGGGGGGTTAAAAACCACTGTAAAACGGGCCCAAAAGCGTTTGAAAAAAGGGGTAAACGTCTGCCTTTAATAAGTTTCTCCAGCGTGGGGTTTTTAAACCAGGAACTTCCCCGTTCTTCAAAGGAAGATCACAAGGCAGATAATATTTATTTTCAAAAAACGAAATAAAATTGTATTCCATATTCTTAGAAATTTTGTAATTTTTTTTAATAATTAAAGTTGGTTGTTTTGAAAATTAAAATCTCATGGGATATGTCATTTTACAAATTTAAATAAGCTAGTTGAATATTTTTTGTTGAAATTCAGTGAATTCAAGTTTTTTTTAAAAATTTAAAAAAAAAATTTTTTTTCCAAAAAAAAATTTTCAAATTTTTTGTTTTACTTTTTTTTAAAAATTTTTTTATTTTAAAAATTTTTAAAATTTTTTTAAAACTTGTTTAAATAAAATAGTCCGTTGGGGAAATTTTAACTATCTTTTTTATCATGTATATGTTTTAATAAATGTTTTGCTCAAATCTGGTAAGTTGGGGGTTTTAAATTTGACAACGAGGTTTTTCGCGTCCCTTGGGCTATAAAAACAAAATCCCCATTTTATTTTCAGAAAAATGTTTTTTTTTGGGCGAGTAATTGATTTACTGAAGTTCATTTAAAAAATTACTACACTCTTTTCGGTGGGGAAAGGGGGTTTGGGAAAAAATTATGTAATCATTCAAAAAATATATTAGACTCAAAAGTGAACTATGGGGGAAAAAAGGGATACCAAATAAGGGGGTGAAATCCCCCCCAAAAAATCGATAATACATAAAATTAACAGCATTTATTTGAACCCAAATTGGTATGACCCGGTGGGAGTAAAAAAATAAATTTCGATAATTTTATTAATGGAAAATAATAATTAAAAATAATAAATAATAATAAAAATTTAAAGTTGTTAAAAGGACATACAAAAATCATACTATCACTAATTTAAGTATTATAACAAATTTTTTAACTCCAGTATCCCAAAAAATTCGGTGATTCTAAAAGTTTTTTTGATTCTTATCTTATTAATTTGTCGTTCCCCCCAATGGGCCCGCGACTGCCTGCGACTGCCCCCCGCGCTGCCCGCGACTGCCCGCGACTGCTTTTCGACCCCCACTGCGCTGCACTGCGGCCCACCCCCTGCGCTGCACTGCGACTGCCTGCCTGCACTGCCACCATTACTGCGACTGCCTGCGCTCACTGCGTGCACTGCGCTGGTGCCCGACCGGGGACCGGCCCGCCTGGGCTGCACTGCGGCCTGCACGTGGGCCGGGGCTGCCTGCATGCACTGCGACTGCACGCGACCACCCACTGCCCCCGACCGCCTGCACTGCCTGGACGCACTTTCCGACTGCACCGACCCCCCTGCGGGGGCCGCACTGCACTGCCTGCGGCTGCCTGCGGCTGCACCCCCCGGGACTGCGACTGCACCCGGCACTGCACCCCTAACACTTTTATATAATCACTTTTTTAATGTCTAACTCTCATATTTTTTAACTTATTTTAAACAAAAATTTGGGAAAGCGGAATTGCTGTGGGAAAATTTAATTTTAATTGTTCTTTAAAAAAAAATTTAAGATCTGAATTTTTTCTTTTTCGAATATTTTTTATCCCGGTCAAATAATTTGTTTTTAGTCCCTGAATTTCCCTTTCAAGCTGGTTGACCGTACGATTTATAAAGTGCAAAACCTCCCCTTTTTCTTTTCTTTCAAGGGTTCCATGCCTTTTTTTGGGTTTGTTCCATAGGTAAAAAATTATTTCCTTTTCCCTAAATCTATTTGATTTTTTTGGGGCGACATGTATGGTTTTAAAAATCCCTCCGTATTCCAGAGAGGCAAACCAGGGAAAAAAATTCAAAAATTTTTGCGGTTGCAGAACTTTTTCTTTTTTGTTAAAAAGCAAAAAGGGCTTCCCGTTTTTCCTACCTGTTATTGCTTCCCCCAATTTACTCTCTATATGAAAACTAAGTACTTGAGTCACTTTGGGTGACGACCCCTTAACGAATCCGGGTTTCCATAATGCGTCCCGGCCCCAAATTTTTTTCTTTTCGATCCTTAATTCCCTAAATTTTTTTGCCCAATCCTATGTTCTAAATCCCTGTTTTTTTTTCAATCTTAAAATTTTTGGTATATAAACAATCGTCTGCAAATGCGCACCCTTTATTGTTTTTAACATGGGGATTTTGTGCCAAAAAAGTAATGGCCTTAAACCCCTTTGAACCCCCGAGTAAAAACCCCTACGAAAACTGATTGCCCAAATTTAACTTTGCCCTGTCTCTGAAATTCGCATACCTCCACCCGCTAATTCCTGAAGTTAATAATTTCCCGTAATAGTTATGCTTACGTCGAATGCTTCCCAAATGATTACGATTGCATCCCCTTCCCCCTGGCAACTTCGTCTGGGGTCTTGAAAAGAAACTATTTGGCTTTCCCGAATATTTCTTTTAAAACCCGCTGTCCGTAAAAAACCAGTTCCTTTTTTCCCCTTGGAAAAATTTTTAAATCTCCATTATTTTTCATACTACTGATTCAAATACTGCTCTTTTAAAAATTTTGTTTTTTCCCAAATTTTAAAAAATTTGGGCCACGGTATCTTCCCAAACGTCTGGTAAAAGATTATTTTAGAATGATTGAATAATCTTAACAAATCGTTTTTCCCCCCCCACTGGTTTAACAAAATCTTCGAATCCGTCTGGTACGCGTGTTTAAATTTTCCCGTCATTTTAAACGTTTTCTGTTCCCCGGCGAAAGGACTGGTTTTTTGTAGGAAAAAAATGAACTTCTCCGCCCCGTTTTGGTTTGAATACCGATACAATCTTGTTGGCATTTTCGTTCCTTTCGTATCAAAGGCTCGTTATCTGCGTCCGAAATTTCCCGAAAATTTTTTTATTCCCCCCGGGCTTTTTAAGTAATTTTTTTTATCTCAAAAAACTTAAAAAAATTCAACAATTTCTTTTCAAATTCCCCCAGATTTTTAAAAGTTATCATGTAGCAAAGCTGCGTGCCTCCCATTAAAAACAAGTCAACTTTTTTTTTGCCGTATCGCCCCGTGATAATATTCAGGATCAGGATTACCAAATTTTGAAGGGAACTATCTAAAAATTTTCGATTTTTTAAAAACCCCCTCCCCCTTATTTATTCTAACCCGATGTTTTTGGGGAAAATAATATAAAAAAAAGTAGATTCAACCCAAAAAAAACTAGGGGAAATTTTTTAATTAAACGCCCGGGTTTTCCCCGACAAAACCAGCTCCGGGTTTGTCATTACTTGCTGGAATGCTTTTCCACGGCCCAGATTCCGCCTGGGTTTGAAGGTCAATACCCCCTTTTCTTCCGGTTAGTTCTTCCCATACTAAAATCAGGGCCCATTACCCCCACTTGGGGTATCCCGGGCGACTGCGCAATGGGAGGGGTTGGTTGTATAATTTCATTTACTACCGTTACTCTTTCTGGGTTTTTAAGATGGGCTCTGATAGCTTCTGCCTTTTTTCCCTTTTTGTGTGTGGTGATGGGAGGTGGGGGTGTTGTTTTGTAGGTTTGTCTGCCCTTTGGGATTTCTTTGTCCTCTTTTGCGATGTGCCCGATGGATCTCCCAGAATCACACAATGGGCGCCGTGTTCCGCCACCCAGGGCAGGTTTTCCGCTCTGACAAAGGGCAATCCACAATGAGGGGCATCTTTTTGATGAACGTTGGGTGATCCCATTTGGAGACGACGCAGAGTGACATGGCCTCCAGCAATCTCCTCGTCCCTTCGTTTCTTACTACCCCCGACGGAGGAAAGTCTCCGGCTATAGTCACCGGTGGTCTCCACCAATAAATTTTCAAAAAACCGACTCATCACGAAAACTGGGGGAGCGACCAAAAAAGACTCCCCCGATCTGCGCCATCACGTATCAGCTTCGGGAAATCTTCACCCCTGGGAAAGGGGATTTGCCACCGGGCCAGATGACAGCTGTATTTTGATCCGTTACCCACGGTGTTGTGGCGAGATGTTTTTATGGTTCCGAAATCATTGCCAGATCCTCTTTCTTCCCCTACTGTCTGCATGGCAGATCTGGGCCCTTCCGTGATTTAAATTGTTTTATCACTTTCATGATCTCATTTCATTCTCTGAAGTGCTTTTAAATCGACCCTTTTCCGCCAGCTGGGTACAAATTTCGATGACCTTTCTCGGGCAAAGCGCATCGTGCCTCTTTTTTGCAGTCAGCTGCTATGGACCTCCTTCTCCCCCATCTTTTCAGAGTCTGGTTCGGTCCCTCCCCTTTCCTTCGTTGAGATTGCCTAGTCCAGCAATTAAAAAAACCGGTCGGTTTCTCAATTTTCTGATCCGGCATTAAAAATCCTTATCTTGCCGTTTCGCCCGGATCTTTTTTACTATGGGGGATGGCGGTCCCCGGAATCCTGTCCCCCCTGCTTTCGCAAGGATCTAATCGCACCCAGTGTGTGCATTTTCTTCTCCCGCCCCTTTCTGGGGCTGGAAATATCCTCTTTAGTAGTAACTCATCGATCCCGATCTATTTTTGTGGGCTCTTGACGTTTCTGCGTCGCTTTAAGATCAGTCATTGTTTTTTAAGACCTGCCCCCTTGTCTTATTATCTTTTTGGGGATTTTAAAGGTTCCCCGAACTGTTTGGGGTCTTATCCCTGAGGTCGAACCCCCGTCGAACTCCTTCTTTAACCCCACTGGTATCCGCATACCCCCCTTTTCTTTTTGGGGAAAAATGATCGCATTTGGCCAAGCCCGTTTTTTTACTCTATTCTGTTCCTCTTCTTTTGCTTTTTTGGGGTGTTTCAAAACGCTCCTTCCCCCTTTCCTTTTCTTCCTCTTTTTCCCTTTCGGGGTTTGACCCTGCCACCCCCTTTTTTCGCCTCTGCATTGGTGTCATCTTCAGGGAATTCTGCCTCCTTCTTCTGGGTTTTTTTTTCTTTAGTCTCCCTTTTGGGGTTCCGGGGGTTACGTCCCCCTCTGGATCCTCTGATTCATCATCAGCGTCTGTTTCTGGCCGACGGGAAATTTTTGGTGCCCCTTGGGAGTCACAGCCTAGGGAAACCAATAACGACCCTTCCTCACAAAACCCGAGACGCTTATCGGTTAGGCATTCCCAACTCGGCTGATTGCTCCGGATTAGCTTGCCAATGTTTCTCTTGGGTTGGATCATTCATTGTTCCCGATCAATTTTTCCAGGGCCCATAGCGTTGGTTCTATTTTTTTACGGCTGCTTCTTGGACATGGGTCCTTCACCTTCTCTTCCCCTTCTCTCTTTGGTTTTTGGGGTGGGGCCCCATTTTTTTCTGCCTTTTTAAAACTCTTTTTCATTTTCGGCTTTATTAATCCTTACTCCCCTTCTCTGAAATGGGAATGGTCCAGATCCCCCGTTCCTCCGAAACCCCCCCTCGACCCAAAATCCCTCCCTCCTCCGAAAACGTGGCTCGGGGGCCTCCCCGGGCGCATCAGGGGCCCCCCCGGGACCGGGTAATCGACCGGGAGTTATACACCTGGATGGGGGCCGGGGGGGTGGTTCCTGTCCTGGGCCCCGTATATCAGGCGGCCTGGGAGTCAGATAACCCGTTTCATGCGCCTCTGTCGACTTCGGGGGGGGGCCAAAAAGAGTGAAAAGGTGGGGAAAAGGGGCCCTCTGAATTGGTTTTGGTAAATTCGTTATTGCTTTGGGGGGTGTAGATTGGTGTATGAAAAAAGACTGTTTTAATAAAAAAAAGCATTGTTGTAAAACAGGGAAAAAACACGCCCCCGCCCCCAACCCAATCGTCGGGGGGAAAAACAAGAGGAAAGGGGGCCTGATAGGATAGAACAGAGGGGAAATCAAGCCAAGAAATGGAAAAATGTGACACAGTTTGGGCCCCGTGGTTTAGTCACGAACTCCCAAAGGGGGGAGCCCCGAGGGGAAAAAGAAGGAGTTTGGGAAGGGAGGTCAGGGGTCTTGTAGGACCTCTTGTCTGTCCTTTGGGCCTTTCCCCATGGGGCCCTACCAGAATGTCCCTGCCTTCAAGCCCCCAACATCAACAAAAGGGGCCAAGCCCCCATCCAGGCAGTCTACTACAAGGGGTTTTTCCCCCGGGATTTGTGTATTGTGTTTGTTTATGTATTTTTGTGTCTGTATGTTTTGTATTTTTTGTTGTATGTTTGTGTGTGTGTCTGTATGTATGTGTATTTTTGTGTCTTGGGGATTTTATTTTGTGTCTGTATGTAGGTGTGTTGTTGTGTGTGTGTCTTTTTGTATTTTTGTGTCTGTGCGTTGTGTGTTTTTGTATGTGTTGTGTCTTATTGTATTTTGTGTGTCTGTATTTTATTTTGTGTGTCTTTTTGTATGTGTGTTGTTGTATTTTTGTGTGTGTCTGTATGTGTATGTGTTTGTTTTAATTTTGTGTGTCTTGTATGTGTGTGTCTTTTGTGTTTTGTGTTCTGTTTGAATGTGTGTCTGTATGTTGTGTATGTGTTTGTTGTATGTGTTTATTTTTGTGTTTGTATTTTTTTGTATGTTGTTCTTTTTTGTGTGTCTGTATGTGTGGGTTTTTGTCTGTATTTTTGTTTTGTGTTTTTTGTGTGTATTTTTGTATGTTGTGTGTGTGTCTGTTGTTGTGTGTTTTTTGTTTTGTGTGTCTTATGTGTTTTTGTGTCTGTATGTGTGTGTGTGTTTTGGCTGTTTTGTGTTTTTGTGTGTCTGTTATGTGTGTCTTTTTTTGTCTGCATTTTTTTGTTTCTTTTTTTTTTTTTTTTTACAGGGGAGGTGGGGAAAACCCAAAAAACACCATGCGGCCCCCCACCACATGATAGTGTAGTTTTACCCACTAAAACCAACCTCCCCCTTTTCTCCATCCCCCCTGGAATCCCGGTTGGCTTTCATCACGGGGGTAGATTAAGGGAGTCAAGCCCTTCTCTTCATCAAAACTGGAAGGATCAAACAGATCAATCGCCCCCTCTTTCCCCCTTTTTATTCTCCTGGGCTCAGCTTTATGGTTTGCGCATAGGGCTCACCGCATCCCAGTTGGTTTCTGGGCGAGCATCCCCCATTGCTTGGGTGTCAGCGGTCGATCCAGTATACTCAAAAGTGCCCTGCTGGTGGTATCCCGGGGACTGGAAGAAAATTCGGCGTCTTTGAACAGGTTCACAAAAGGGCAAATGGGGGATCCCCAGCTTGAACCGGGAATATGCCGAAAGCCCTTTGTCGAAAAAGCGCTTTTGAAAAATTTTTCCCCGTGTTTGGTTGATCCACGGTGCAATGGAGGGGAAACTGCGGTATTATTTCCTTTAAAGGCGCCCCTCGTCGCCCTTCGAGCAGTGTTTCGGCGTCTGGGTTCTCCTTTCTTTGGATATCGCCTCCGTCTTTCCCCGGCCCGAATTCGGGGGGCATCCCGGACGCCCCGCTCGTTTGACACAGTGGGTGCCAAAATACCCCCCAATGCTGAAAATGTACACTGCTCCCTGGTTAACTATTTATCACAGGGTTGGGACGGGCTCCATAACAAGACGGACCTCCCAAGGGCCAAGCTTTTCTCTGACGGGCCCTTTTTTGGGGGTTAGTCTCGACAATGCCATTAATTTCCAGTTTTTGCGGTCCTGGTGGTCAGCAAAAAGGGGCCCCGGGGAAGAAATCAATAGAAAGTTTTATCGACGGGTGCGATGCAATATGGTGGTCTCCGCTTTTGGGGATTTTCTCTTTTTCCCGCTGTGACTGGATAACCTCAGTCTTGTGCTCGCTAACGCAGCCCCGAACTTAAAAGCCTGCGATCCTTCGTTTCAAAAAATAAAAATTTTCCCCTGTACGACGCGACGTGAATTCCCCCGGAAAATCTGGTTCCTTCTGGGGGGGGGATGCCGAAGAACCTCTCATAACCCCATTCCAATGGTGGACTCAATAACCCCTTTCGGGGCACCAGCGTGTTTTGTATTGGCCCCTTTTTTGTTTTTAAATGGGGTCTATTATAGATACTCAACTTCCTCAGGACTTTGCTTTAAATCCAGAACGTGAATACCTGGAAAATTCCTCCACCCCCGGGGGCTGAAACATTTTTTTAAAATCAACTCGGAATACTTTTTGGGGCCCCTCTTCCTTTTAATTTCCCCAATTGCTTTTTTTGGGGGTTTAAGCCATGCTGGTCTGGGGGGGCTCTGCAAACCATTGATTTTCTGAAAAGGCCCCCTCCCCCCTCCCACCTAGTCTGGACTAATTTTTCTCCAGAACCACTTTTTCAACATCCCCAATGGGGGTTTTATGATGTATCTTGAGTTTTTTTGGTGGAGCAAAGCGCTGTTTTTCCATCTTTTTGGGTAACCTTTAAGCACGAAAAATAAAATCCACAAGATGTCGGGGGTGAGGATATGATCTTGAGGGAATTTGGAATGTTATCCGGGCCGGGGGGCCCTTTGTTTATTCTGCGTTTGGGGAAATTTCTTCTTGTGACTGGAGGAATTATTTCAGCTCAGATAACGCTATATTAACGAGTCACCGGGTGGTCGGGGAAAAGGGCTGTCCAATTTGAGCAGCATCTGGGAAGTTGGGGAACGATGCCGCTGTCTTAACCTACACATGACCGTCTTTTAAAGGATCCTTTTACCCCGCCACAGGCTTTTTAAGAAAAAGCGTTTTCCGGACTCATCTTTCCTGGGTTGGCGATTTTAATTCTCCAATTGGAAAAATTTCTCTAGGCCTCTGAAACTTTTCTGGCTAAGGGTTTTATTTTTTTTTTCAGTCCACGTAAAATGGTGAACTCAAAAATTTCCCCCGTCTAGACAAAATCACAGGGTTTTTTATCCCCTTTTTTCACCTCCCAGCTTTTTCTGCTCCCGTGGGACTATCGTCTCCAAACATTGTCGGAAAACTTCGTCGAAAGTTTTTTCATTCCACACAGCTGTTTATATTTCGGCACAAATTTTCCTCCCAATTTTCACCCCCCAAAAGTACCTTGGTATATTATAGTGTTCACTAACTCTCAGAACCTCCCATTCTCAAAAAATTTTAAGAACTGATCAAAAAGATCCCCCCTCGGCGGAAGGTGTATGTTCCGGTTTGGGAAAGCTCTCATTCGAAGGAGAGGGGTGCCCAAATCTCGACCTCGCCATTATGGACGAAAATACCCCCTCCACCCAGACTTTAAATCTCCAATCTCCAAGGGGGGGGTCCTTTGCGTCGTAAAAAGCGGGCGGAACGCTCAAACTCGTCCTTGTCGCGTTTTGGGGAGGGATAACAGCTTTTAAACGTCTTTATTTTTCCCCGACAAATCAGTCCCGGGGCTTCCTTACGTGGGAAGTGTTTTCCACAGGGTTTCCGCCTGGTTTGGGGCAATCCCCCCTGTATCTTCACGGTTAGTATACTGCCCATACTATTAAAAACAACTTCCCCCTAACCGACTGTGCCAGGATACCCCGGGCGACTGCCAATGGGTTTAGTTGGTTTTTAATTCTCATTTTCTATCCCTTTTCTTTCTGCGCTTTCTTTTGATGGACACCTTTTTTACCCAATAGCATGTCTGGCCCCTTTTTTTTACAAGCACCTCATTTCTGCCGACTTGCAAGTGTCATCACCACCACAATTCATAAAGGTTTGGGGTCATGTGTTTTTCTTTTCTGGGGGGTCCAATCAAACACTTAACACCTCAGGGGGCCTTCCTCACCAGGTAGTACACCATCCTTTTTTTTTTGCCGTTGGGCCCAACAATTTTGGGGACCCCAGGCGCGTTTTCCCTTGTTTTTCCCTAGGATGGTCTTGGTATTTGACCACAGTAGCTGGGGGGATCACTGGCTTCGGGGTTTCTACCAGGCCCTATGCCTTCCCTTTGTTTTGACCTCATCCCGGTCCCCGAAAAGTCACGGGGGGTGGGGCCCTCCCTCGCGTCGATCAAAACCTTCTTTGGGGATAAAATTGTGGTTTTTCCTCCCGGGGCCCTTCGTTCAGGAGGGGTCCCCCAGCTGCTTTCCCGGGTGGCGTGACATTCTCGCGCAGATCTTTAAACTCAGGGGCAATTTTTATTTTTTTTGGATTCCGCCGGGGCGTTTTCTTGATCATCAGGGATTTGTCGGGGGGCCTTTTACGCGTTTAAACCGCTTCACGGGACCACGCCCTCGGTTTTTCTCGTCCACTTCGGGTCTTCTTTTATTTCCCCAGAAAGGGAAATTTTTGCGGGGTTTTATCTCCGTTTTTCGCAGACTTTCCACCTTGGGCCCCGGGGTTCTTTTCGGGGTCCTTCTCGTTATATACCCGCCCTTTCAGGGACGTCAGTGCCTCTTCCTTCCCTAGTTTTTTTACGGGGTCTGGTTGGGATCTTTTTTTTGGGGCTACCCCTCGTTAAAACGTATGGATCGAAACGCATTTTCCATTTACCATGGTTTTTGGCGAGGCTTAACAAAATTGGGAAACTCAGTTTTTTCTTTTTAAAGGGTACAAACCCGTTTTCGCAAGTACTAGTTAAAAGGAAATACGCGCCCGTGGTCCCTGCTGGCTGCGGTCGCGGGTTTGGGCCCCGGGGCCGGCCCCTCCCAACAGACGCCGGGATGGGGGTCGGCCCCTGCACCAAACTAGTCCCAAAAAACCTTTATATTGGTTTTTGATTGGGGTCCTTCCCCCCTGTTGGTCCGGAGGTATTTAAGCCTCTTGACCCAATATCAAAAATTCCTCCCCCGTCGCCCCGGGGGGTCCTTAGGGGGTTCATCCCCGCTTCCCCCTTCCCCCGGGGGTTGTAAAAAAACCATTATTTTCGGACGCTCCAGTACGCTTTGCCATTCCCACAGGGGACGCAGAACCGCCCTCTGTCTGTTTGGGGACCCTACCGTCATGGGTTTTACCACGCCTTACGTTATCGACTCGACAGGGTCCCCCCTTTGGGGGAGAGGGGGAAGGATGGGAGGCTGGAGCTCTCTTTGGAGACTTTAATCCTCCCTCCCCTTGGACCCCCTTTTGTGTTTTAGGGGGGTGTGTCTTTTTGTCTGTTGGGTTTTTGTGTGTGTCTGTATGTTCTGTATGTATTTTTGTCTGTATGTAAAAAAACTTTTTAGCCCTTTTCCCAAAAGGGTGTTAGGCTGTTATGGTATTTGCCTCAACGCCAGTAATTTGAAAATTTTATTTTGTCTCTCTCTTTAATTTCTCTCAAAGTCCCCCAGCCCCAGTCTTGGGTCCCCGACCGTTGCCCCCATATGCTGAGAAAAGGGGTTTTAATTTTAAAGGTTAGCCGAAAAAGGCGGTGAAAATTCCCCCCAAAAAAATCGTAGTCGATATGCCCTATAAAATAGAATGAAAATGTACCCACCCCTTGGTTTCAATAAAAGGCCCCCCCCCCCACCTGGACGTTGGGGGAACACAATTCCCCGGATGGTCAGCTAGCTCAGTGAGACGTCCCCGGTGGCCAATAAATAAAAAAAAATAATGGACGGTCTGAAGAAAGTTTTGGATTGGATCAAAATTACTAAACTCGAGTTAAAAACTTTTCCTTTTTTTAGTATTTCTATAAAAATAGCTGGGACAATTACATGAAATGGGACCAAAAATTTAATAAAAAAAACTATAACTGGCTGTAAAAAAAGACACACACCAAAATTTAAAAACACCCTTCTTTCTTTTAATTATAATAAAAATTTCAATGGACATCTTTTAAATACTGAAATTTTTTAAAAGATAAATTTATTTAAAAAAAAAAACAAATTGAAATCAAAACTAGTAATTTCATCAAATTTTTTAAATTAAATTCCCCCTTTTAAAATTCAGACAATAATTTTCATTTTTTTC
Organism: Teleogryllus oceanicus; assembly: GCA_964035755.1. Lineage (NCBI taxonomy): Eukaryota > Metazoa > Arthropoda > Insecta > Orthoptera > Gryllidae > Teleogryllus > Teleogryllus oceanicus. The sequence goes on from CAXIVR010000875.1 coordinate 115,631, forward strand.
TCTTTCAGAAACTTATTCACTAATTTACAAATTTTTTTTTCAAATCTTTTAAAAAAAAAACTATTGATTCTTTCTTCTCCCTGTTAGAATGGGAAAAAAATGTACAAAATTTCTCATCTTTTTGTAAAAACAAAATTTACCCCTTTTCCTTTTAGAATAAAATTCCCGTTTACAAACAATTATCCTTTTAATTAAGAAACTGTTCATTTGGCAGACCTTTCTTTTACTTTGGCTGCGTCGTAAATCCATGGGGTCTCTGGGGTTTTGGGAAAAGCTTCTGGTAAATGGGACTATCTGGGAATATTTTCCCAGTTAAAAATTTGGGCGCCACCAAACTGTTCTCCCGTTTGTACAATGTTAATTTTTCGTATCTCATATAAAATTTTTTCTTTCAATACTGACGGTTAATAACCTAGACAAAAACTTTTGAGGCAAATAATCCAAAAACAAAAAAATTTTAAAACCTGGAAAAAAAAAAATAAATCAACTATTGATTTACCCACATTCAAAAATTTTTTTCTTTTTCCTTTTATAAATTACAAAGTTATTATTCAGAATTTTTTCTTGTGATTACGATCAAATTTAAAAGGGTATTTAATCTTCATCTTCCTGAAAGGGTTTTTTAAAAACGCTTTTTAAGTCCAATGGGAAACCCTGGGGTGTGTAGTCTACGTTCCCTGCTAGCCTCAGAAAAAACTTTCTTTTCCCTCTGACTACGGGGCTCCGATCTATTGTGGGGTTTTTTGACTTAATTTTCGTTAGCATTCTTTCATTCTTCCCCCCCTTTGGGGCGCGTTTGAACTGCTCTTTTTTGTCTTGGGCGTCATGTGACACGTTTTGGTTAAAAAGGAGGTCAGGGCATTCACAAAAAATCGCCCAAGGGTAATCTTTGAATGAAACGGTTTTTATGTTTTTTTTTTTCAGGGGCATTTTTTAAGGGCAAAAAACCCCAATAAACGTTAAACAAAAAAACAGTGAGCCCAAAAAAATTTATAAAATATAAAATATATATCAAAAAAAAACTTACAAAGAAAAATCCTAAAAAATATGCATTAATGCAAAATGAAATGGGGGATTTTTGTTTTATTTTTTTTGATAAATTGTTATGCACTTTCCCGTATATGCAATCAGTAATAATACGTTTTAGAATTTTAGTAATGGTATGCTACAATTACAATGTATGGAAGTATGTGCCAGTACTTGTTTTTGATCAAATTCAGAATTATTTTTTCGTCTTCCCCTTTAGTCCTAAATTAGTTAAAATTAAATTTTTTTTAAAAATTAATTTTGAGTTATAATTAGTTTAAAGCAAATCCATTTTTCAAATATATCATATTAAAATTTAAATTTTGCTTTTGGGAAAATTTTGGGGAAAAGGGGAAATTTGGGAGACAATTTTGGAAATGCATATAAATTAAATTTTAATTTATTTAAAAACTTAAAAAAACTTAAAAAGGGCTTTTATTTTGTGTGAAATCCCCGAAAACAATTTTTTTTTGTTTTACACAAAGTTCAGCCCCTTTTGAACATTTATAAAAGTAATTCCCGTTTTTCTTGCATCGGTTTTTTGCGCTGGGAGTGACTAAATCCATCTACCACATGGTTTGGGTTTACCAAATTCTTCCTTTCTGGGTCTAGGGGAAAAAAGTGGGCCCTTTCCCTTATTTTCCACCCTTTTCCTGCTTTGTGGACCAAAAACAATTTTATAAAATTTTAGTATTCCCAGCATTTGTTTCTTTTCGGTTTTTGCCTTTGAAGGCAGCCAACTTTGCTACTACCCAAATTTTGCCCCGTAAAAATTCTAGGGACCCTTTCTGGATTTATATCTTTCCCGTACAATTCCAAAGCATAAAGATCCCAACCCCCCCATAAATGAATTATTTCCCGGAAAACCAGGTCTTTTTTTTCTATTTTTTCTGCTGCCCCCATCTCTTTCAAATCTTGGTCTGAAAACACGTTGTAGAAAAAGAAATTTTCTGACCCTTTTGTCAAACCCTCTAACAAAAATCTTGTTCAGTTTTCACGCCAATCATGATCCTCTCCCGGTTTTTGTGCCCTTCCAAAAAGGAAATTTTTTCATTCGATCTTTTATCGTTAACACAGAATATTCCAATTTCTTTTAGTCTGTAGAGTGCAAACAAATTTTCAAAATACCTTTTAAATTTTTGGTGTGGAGGTACCCAAACCAGCAATATCCCCGGAAAAAAAGGCCAACGTTCTGTGTTGCCCCAACATATATTTAAAATCTTCAAAACCGCTGGCCTGCCCCCATGAATCTTTTAACCCCTTTTTTAGGGTTTTTTTTTTAAAGCTATACCCCTTTTTGAATGGGATTTTTGTTTATCCCCAGAATGTCTTTCTTCCGGGGTTTTTTCATGTTCTTAGCCAGCATTCAAAAATGGACGAACTTTATACAGTTTTCATGGCTGGGATCCTTGAAGGTGACGGTTTGTTGCAAAGAGAAATCGCCTGGCTTTCAGATATTTCTAGACATATCTGCCAGGATCAAATTTTTCCATGGTCCAATAGGCTTATTGCAGGACCCTCAACCGTAAAAAGAATCCCGTTTCTCAACATTAACGTCAGTGTTTATTTACCCCTTTTCTTGATGGGCATAAATGTTTTCTGCTCCAAAATTTCTTAATAATATCTTGGTTTTTAAATATTAAATGGAAACCCTTACGGGTGGATTGGAATATTCCATACCCTTCAACGTTCCTTTTCAAATTCTTTTTTCCCGAATGTATATTTTTTAAATTTTTTAAGGGTTTTTCCCTTTTTAGGTCATTTTTACACTTTCGTCCTTGAAAAACAACAAAACTCATAAGTAATGTTTTTTTTAATAAAATGTCAAAATTTAATTTAAACCCTATTCGACATTTTTTCCGTTATTTTCATTTCATTTTAAAAAATATTATGAAAGGTTAATCAACTTAAAAAAATGGGAGGAGAATGAAAAATATTACTGAAAAATTTTTAGTGACAAAATGTAAAAATTTAAACCCCACCGAGGATTGCACCCCCCCAAACTTACCCAGGGAAATTTTGCCCATACCATGAGTTATAAAAAAATGTATGTTTGCGACATTTTTAGAAATTTTGAACAAGTTTTATTTTTTTGACTATAATGGTTTAACCCATTTATATATTACATTTTGGAAATATAAAATATTTTTTTTTATTCAAATTGAAATATTTCCTTTGGGGTAAGACTCATTCATTACTGTCTGGTTATATTGGTGAAAAACCTCTTCTTCAAATTAAATCGTGTAAAACAAAAAAAATTAAAAATTCAGAGTTTGGTAAACGCCTGGGGAAAAAACACAATCTTTCCAGGAAAGGCGCGGTTTTCAATTCCTGCCAAACTTTGGGGAAAAATGCACCTTCTTTTCTGAAATTAATATCTTCAATTTTTGATATATTTTCATCTTCAATCTCTCCAAGATGTTAAAATTTCTTTGTCATTTAATGCCCGTTCCCCTTTTCATCCGGAGCACCCGGAAGGAACCTTATCTGAAATCACCGTCCGGGTTTCCATCAAACCCCTCGTTGCTCTAGGAAAAAATACTTTTGGGAATTTCAGAAGACAATTAAATATTTAAGTGAAATACGATTTTTATAAACTATGGTTTTACTGACATATTTTGGTTGCCAAAAATATTGCAAGTATAAAATTAAAAAAAAAAAATCCCAAAATTGGTACGTACACATAAAAATTCCCGCAATTAAAAAAATTCGTTCTAACGGGGAAAATTTACTATATGGCCCCAGCTTAAAAAGGTCAGTTGTAATTCAATATTATGAATTGAAATCTTGAACAATCTAAAACTGTTTTTTCAAAACAACACTGGGAGTGAAAGGGAAAAAAGGGGAAATTTTTGCTGCTCCTGAAAAAAACAAAAGCAAAATTTTCAGAAAATCTCGAAAAATTGCTGGCCCTTTAAAGAAAAAAATGGATAAATCCCGTTTCAAAATTTAAAACAAATTCCTTAATACTGGTATAGGAATGTTTTGTGGTCCCTTTTCCGAAAAAATTTAAATTTACGGCAAAAATGTCCGTCTTTAGAAGCCAGCGTTAAACTATTAAGATTTTCTATAAAATTGATATTTTCAATTGTCTTAATATCGGGCCCTTAAATTTGTGATATTTCAATTTTGGGGGGTTTCTTTAGATGAAGCTCGGACTTTTAAAAATTTCCCTAGTCTCCATTTTTTTAATTAAATCTTCTTGTTGTATAGTGGAGAGATTTGGAGAATGATACAGGTCATTTTTGTTGACAACCCCGATTATTTGAAAAATTTCAAAAAATTGAAAAATTTTAGTCGTTTTTTTTAAAAAAATTTGATATTTTTAATAAATTAAATTTTTAATTAAAACAATTGTTTAAAACAGGTTATTTTTATATTTAAAAAAGGGAATTTTACGGGTTTTTTAGAGAAACATGGACGCTTTGAATTTCCCCCGTTTTCCCAAAACGGGTTCAAATTAATTTTTAAAAAGTGATGGAAAATTTTTTGGGCCTCTGCGTTTTTAGATTCGAAAATGTTCGTAATTGAAAATTCATTTTTCCTTTTTGTTTTAGGCGTTGCCAGTTGGGGAAAAAACAACAAGGTTTAAATGAAAATTTACCATTGTTTTTTTGGGCAATGTACATAAACTTTTGGTTTACTAGTTCATTCTGTTTGGTTTTGGACCCCAAAATAAAGTAACAGGTGGGTTGAGAAAAATAAAAAATAAAAAACACCCTTTTTCTCTTGTTGGGAACCGAAACCCCCCCATCGACGACGACCCATTAAAGAAACCCAACCCACGCACTTCACTAAAAAATTTCATCACCTCACAGAAGAATGAACACGAAAAAACTTTCATTCTCAGTGGCCCGTGTATGTTTTAAAGCCGAAATTTCAAAAAAATTTTCCAGGGGTTCTTTTGTGTCACAATCACAACCTTAGGGCCCAAGATTAAAAATTAAATACGGGGGGAAAAACAATGTCACCTGATCGGAACCACGAAACATCCTTTTTGAAACCCCCAAAAAATCAACCCAACAGCCAACACCAAAAACCATCCCTTTAAAAAGAAACACTGGAACTCCCAAATAAATTAACTGTCCCAAAATAGACCCTTTGGGGGCCTTTGAACTCGAAATTTAAAAAAAAAAACATTTAAAAAAAACACATGCACTAGAATCTCTTTCCTTGCTTTTAAGGGGTGTACCACCCCCTCCCCCATTTAAATTCCTTATTCAAAAATAGGACACTCCATCACCACAGCCCAAAAATTTTTGAATAAATAGAGAACCACCCTTGGGGTACCCCGTCAGGTGGGTTGGTCCACGTCCCGACGGGGGTGCAGAGACTCTCAAATTCTTTTTTTTAAAAATTTTCTTTTCCCCAATTTTCATTCTCCTCCTTTTACATCCCTTTCTTCTCCCCCTTTTTTTACTGGCCCCCCCTTTTCTGAACGCCCACCCATGTGTTTGCCTTTCATGGGACCCGGGCGGAGGGGAAAGTATTCCTGGCGGTTTAGGTCGTTCTTTTCCCAAACTTTCCCCTTAAAATTTTTTTTGGTATCTAAGGATAGCTCTTCGTATTTTTGGGAAAATTCCCCGAGGTCTCCATTGCCGGGGGGCTCTTTTTAACGGTGGACGGGGCAAATCCCGATCAACCGGGGATAGTCTTTACTGAACTCCAGGGGAGCGGGGGGTCCCGGCGGGGGGCGCGGCACTCCCTACTATATTTTGTGCCAACCGGGACCCCGGGGGGGCCCCTTTTTGGACTCCCCTGGTGGGGGAGCACGGGTCCGCCTTACCTTTGGGGCAGAAAAAAAGCCCTCCCCCGCAGGGAAAAGGGGAAAATTTTGATGGAAATAGATTTGAATAGTTTTTTTCAAAAAAGTCAACCAGAAGCCCCCCTTTCCCCTCCGGGGCATGCGCCGAGAAGGGGAAAACGTTTAAAAACAAAAAGCGCCGTCTGGGGCGAGCCATTTAAACAGTTTGGTTCAAGCGGTCCGGGGCAAAGAAAAGGTCCATTCTTTTGAAACGCACCGAGAAATGGAAAATTCAAAACCAAACAGTTGCCGGTCATGGAAGTCACGAAACACCCGACTTTGAACTTGTGCAAGGCGTGGTAAACCCCAAAAATTTTGCTTCAAAGTGATGGGGTCTTGAACTTCTTTAATTTGGAGTCCGGGTGTATAGGGTCAGACGGAGGGGAGGGAAATTAATCCCACTTCATATCCCTTTTTAAATGTCCCTTAAAAAAAAGTACCTTTTTGCCCAAATGCAAATTTCCGTTTTTCTGTTTCTGGGTTTGGGCATCCAAAATTTTGTCGGGTTGGCGTTTGGGGGAAATTAAAAAGGAGAACAAACCCCCACGACCACCCCCTGCTTTCGGAAAACAAATATGAAATTTCAACCCGTGCCCTTCTATCTCGTAAAAAACAAAAAAATACGGGGACAGAAAAGTTTCTTTCCCCGAGGGGAAAACGTCGATTCCAACAAGGTCCCGTGACATGTCCCATCCTTTTTTAGCACTTTAAAAACAGGCCCCCGTGTCCGGCTAAACCCCAAGCCTCCAGCCCCACGGCTTTTTTCCGCCATTGCCCTTAAACTTCCCCGAAAAACGGCCCGTATCAAGGGGGGAAAAATTATTATTCCCAAACCCAAAAACAAAATAAAGACAAAAACCCCAAAACCCAAAAATTCTACTGACCCCTGGGAAAATGATTCCCAAACGAAATCGACACCAACTCAAAATCCGTCGCCAAATCTCGTCCTCCCCCCCTCCGAGACTCACCTGGAAAAATCTTCCCCCTGATCTCGGGCACCTTTTCAAAACAGGACACCCCCCACAGGGACCTTATCCCCGGGAGTCAGGACGACTCTGCTTTGGGTGGGAAAAACAGGCTCTTTTTCGAAGGTGAGGAAGAAAAAAAGGCCCAAAAAAAAATAACTTGAATGGCTTTTCATGGAACTTGAACGGTTTTCCCCATACATTTAGAAGAATTGGGAATCATACTCCCGCCACAGACCATTTATAGTTTTCTCCCGGAAAATCTATTCTTCCCCAACCCCCCTCTGCCCCGGGGTTTCCAAAACCCATCGTTTGCCAAGATCCGGACTTCGTGCTCACGGAGTGTCGCGGTTCTTATCCGAGACCATCTTTTCTGGGGAAAATATCGTTTGAAACCCACCTTCAAACTGTTTTTCCTATATCTGCCGTCCCCTTTTTATTGACTGTGAATATATACATTCCTCCTGGAAGCCTTACGGGGAACTCGAAGAAATTGTTTCTCGCTCCCGCCCTTTTTTTTTTTTGGGTGACTTTTGCCCCAATCCCGCCTGGGGGGGCCAGGGCAGCCCAGAGGTCTATTTTCAAAAAAATTTTACCAGCGGGCTAATTCTTCTCTCTGGGGAAATCACTTTTCCACAGCGTCAAACCTTTTTTTGTCAATGATCCACTCTCGTCCATCTCTATTTTACCATCTAAGGGGGACTGTTCTTGTGACCATGGGGTGACAACTTTCCTCCGGACGCTTTAATTTCCCTTTTTGACGCTCCCTTCACCTTGGGTAATCCATCGGGCTGGAAACTTCGGGGGAAAAAAAATTTTAGAAACCCTTCAAGTAACGTTGATGCCTTTGTCCCCAATTCACTGCGGTTCTTCGCGCAGCCACCATTCAATCCCCAAGTCCGTGCGTCCGACATCCCCCTTTCCTTTGTAATAAGGATGCTCTAGAGCGGGCAGCGCCCGAAAAAGGCCACGTCCTTTCCCAAATTTGGACCTTATCGAAAACAAAAAATGTAGGGCGAGGGAAAAGGGGAATTTGTAGAGAAAAAAAGGTCGTGGAGCATACGTCTCCTCCTGAACTGCCACAACCCCCCCGCCCGGATGGGAAGAATCCGCCAGATAAAAGGGCACTCTTCTCCAAAAACGGTGCCAGTCTTCTCAAAATGGTGGAATGATCACTTCTCCCGATGGATTGGAGGAACGCCCTACTTAAAAAAGATTAAGCTCGGCGAACTGCTCCTGATTTTTTCTTGATAAAGAGAGGGTGGGGTCGTCCCGGAATTCTCTCCCGAGAGACCCGATTACAACATCCTTTTTTCCCTGTCGGAAATTGGGGTGCGCTCTTTCATTGGCGAAAAAACTGGGTCCCCATGGGGTAAAATCTAATGCTACATCTTCCTGTGAGGCAATCAATTCTTTCCCCTTGCAATCGATCTGGAAGGCACACCATTCCGTTCAATGGCGAGCCTATCATTCCAGCTTTAAGGACGGAAAAAAATCGGTCGGGCCCTCGGCTACCCCCGCTCTACCCGCTGCCTGTGCAAAATTTGGGAAAGGATGGAAAGCCTTGGTCTGGCCCCGGGCGGGAAACCCCCACACCAATCCCGTGCGGGTTAGGAAAAAGTCAACCGGGGCCATCTTTCACTTTGGACCGAAATATCCCTCTTTCTCCCGGAAACACCCTTGTGGCCATATTTTACATGAGAAGGCCTCGCACCACCTGGAGGGGATGGCTTTTAGACCCCGCACTCTTGGGGTTAAAGGGCCCCCTTTTCCTCCCAAATTTTTATCAACAGATCATTCGAGTTCGCATTGGTGACAAACTGTCCACCCCCTCGAAAAAGGGATTCCCAAGGGGCGTGCTAATGTCACTCTTTTGCCATTTCCCCTTTCCAGTATAGCGTCGGGCGTGCGAGGGGAAACCCGTAAAGGCATCGCTGTTTGTGGACGTTTTGCCCTTTTTTTCGTCCCGTAAACAGTGTGATCAGAGGCAACTCCCAAATGGGCTCAACAACTCCTAAAAGGAGCTTTCAACAGTTTTTAAATTTTCGCCTAGTAAATCTCTGGGGTACACCCGCCGAATATTAAATTTGGGGGTCCGCCCCTCCTGGGAGAATCCCTTTCTTGCCGCTTGCCAGGTTCTTGGGATTTCGTTTGACAAGTCCCTAACGTGGCGTCCACATCCACTAAAAACGAGATCTCTCCCCCCAATTTTTTCGATTGCGGTGGTACGTCTTGGGAAAGGGGCCCCTCCCATTGGGTTATACAAAACACTAATCCCTCAGTTTTGGGTTCGGGGTGAGGATGGTTTGGCGCCCCCTTCCCCCTTTTGGGCCCCTTAACACCATTCACCCGCTGGTATCCCCTTAACAGGTGCATACCGCACCAGCCTTGAGTGCATTCCCGACGCGGGGCCATCCTGGAAAAAAGGCGGCTATTCTTTTCGTCCCATGGAGCTAAATTTGGGGGCTCCATAGCCATCCTTCCCGGTTTTATCCACCCCAAAAAAGAATCATCGCATCTTCATTTACCCCGCCCCCCGGCATGATTAAGAAATCTTTTTTGGGGCTTTGGAACCCCCTCCTGAAAACCCCCCAAACAAACCTGATCCCCCCTTGGAACCCGTCCCAATTTGTGATCTCAATTTTAAAAATATCCTAGTCCTCTGGTTTACCCGATGCAGTTTCAGGTATGAAAATTTTCCCACCATCTTTTTATTACAGATGGTTCATCTCAACGATGCAGTGGCATGGTTTTTACTGTATCAAGACCACCAAATTTATCATTTTCCCATGGTGTTTTTTTTCAGATTTTTGAATTTTGGAGGCCCCGAAAAAAATCAGTCAGCGAGGATGGGGGTGTTGTTTCTGTTCGACTCTCTCAGCTCCCCTTCCGTTTCCCCCCGTCGTGACACCGTAAAAACAGTTCAGAACCTCATTCATCGTCTTCGGTCTTGCCCCATGACCTGGTCCTTAGTTGGGCCCGGCCAGTGAAAATACAAAGGGGCGGCCGACCGGGCGGGGGAAAACAGCGACCCTGGGGGTCATTGAAACCCTGCTGTACCATTTTCGGATGTTAAACTTCGTTGAAAGTCCGATTAGAGCGTGGGCCAAATGGCACTCCAAACTTAGGGGATTAAAATTCCTAAATCCGGGGCTCCTCTCCCCTTCAGGCGCGGGGGTAATTTTAACCCGCCTTCGTTTGGACGCCACTTTTCCCCAAATTTCCCCCCCGGGGGAAATTTTCCCCCTCTTTTTGCCGGGGGTTTTTGTAAAAACCCTCCGCTGCTTACAAAAATTTATGAAGCCCAGAAATCTGGGCAACTCCCGGGGGGGTGCGGGGGGCGACGATTTCACCCCCAAAACTCTTTTTTTTTTTGAGAGAAATGAATACGTCATTTTATTTGAGTAGCATGGACAATATCTTATGAAGTTTGTTTTGTGGCCCTTTACAGCCAATTTTTTTATGATAAATTTTACGAGTCTGTTATATTTTCGTTCTGCCTTATTTAGTCTACACTATTGCGGATTATCCCCTTTTTAAGTAATGTTCATGCTTTTAATTGGGTAAGTTGCTTTGCAAACTTACTCAATCTATCCTTTTAAATCTTTGACATGGGCGCCAATGACCTGGCAATTGAAGCGCCCTCTAAACACTAAATAATCAATCAATAATATTTTTACTAAACTTATTTCATATTAAATTAGACAATAAAATATTTGTATATTTTGTAGCAACATTTGCGTTTTTCTCAAAAGGAGTAAAGTGGACATGTCACGTTTTGAATGTTTGTTCCTCATTTCGCTCCCTTTTTCCAAGCCCAGCGCCGCTGGCACGCCTAAAATGTACAGTACGGGAAACATAAATTGATTGCGGCCGTCTGCGGTTAAGTTCAGTTTTTGCACGACACCAGCCCTGTGACGAAACGTCGCGGCGGACCCCTCACAAATCATCTAAACAATCTCAACGCAGGGGAGTGCCTAACAAAATTACGACGTACAAAATGGCGGCGCCGCTATTTCCCAGATGTGAAGTATTTTCAAATAAAATACATGGAAGAAACACTTGTATGAACATAAAGTAAATTCATTGAAATATTTTGAACACATAGCATAACGTCTGTTCCAAATTCTTTTAAAGAAACTACATTGATATCAGATAAAAAAACACTAATTTTTAAACAATTACGTTCTTATACACATTTAAATTCCAATGTTATTGTCCAAACACAATTTATGAACTTTATCAAATGACCAGTTTACTACAGAATTTTGCGATAAGAAAACAATTATAATTGCATACTTTCAAGTGTTCATATGTATATTACATTTGCAAAATGCAAAATATTGTCTTTCTCGAATCGTTAGGACAGCTGGGAACCACTTCAATTAAAGAAACTAAAATTCGAAGACAACTGCATATTTATCATTAAAGTAACAATTAAACTAGATATTAAGCAATTAATTTGCATCTCATTCAAATTGTTTTTATCATAAATCAGGGACAACTTAAAGGGCCCCGGCGGGAATAGCGCACATTTTGCAATTGTTTATAAAATTGTTAATTGTTGCAAAATTGTTAATTCGCAGTTTTGGTTCTGAGACATCAAAACCCTTCCCACCATAGAATTGCAAAAATTGAAATTGTTTATAATTTACAAATTTTGAAATTTTTTTATTCTCTGTCTCAATTCCCTTTACAAAGATGCAAAACCCGAAATCCAAATGAGCTCTCTTTTCGTTTTCGAGATACGCAATTGTTTATAGGATCTTAGTGTCTGATGCCACCTTTTCACTTTTTCCAACCCCAATTTATTCGATCTGGCAGTCAAGTATAAATTTCAAATAGTTTGGCAGTGTCTTGCTTTCAGCTGTTTAATTTATTAACGACTTGTGACTTACGATAAATCGGTGGAAATTGTTGCTCATGGCTTTTAACTTAAAATTAATTTCTATTCTTCATGCATCGTTGAAACAGTAGTTTAGTTATTTTGATTCGTCTTTTTTATAAATAATTCTCTGAAATTTCAAACTCGAGACTAATTTGTTCTGCAAATTTGAAGATTTCTTTGTGTTGGATGCATTCTATTCAGTGGTGTGAAGTGTATCCCAAATATGTTTAACGTCTAGGGGGAAATTCATTATCAACCAATTATTTTGAAAATGCTTTTGGACAGAGCGATGGCATGATAGATCTTTTTCATACTTATTCCACAAGGCAAGTTTTAGGCAGCAGATATTTTTTTATTATTTTTAATTTTGGTGAAATTGAATCACATGTAAATTTTTAAAATAGATCCATACAAAGTAATAATGTATATTTGACACCGGGTTTTGGGAGCAATCCTCTACTCTAAGGCAAGCAACGCTTATCATTGGCTCTTCTTGTAATTCAGTGGCCTTTCCCATTCTCCTTGCCTTAAAATGCATAAGAGGCGAGTCTGTAGGATGTGGCACCAATCCAATAACACTTCCGTCTCCTGGAGAATGCTTCGTTACGCCTTTTCTGGAACACCTTTTGTCGTGTATTAAACTTGAAAAATAATTTAAAATAAATATAATAACGAATAAGAGTTTTGTTTACATTGTAAAGTTACATACATTTAAGTATAGAAATAAGACATGCCATAAACAGTATATGTTTAGGAAACCTAATTTTTTTCTTATTAAACACTCATTTGTATCCCTTTCACAGACAGTATTGAAGTACACCACCATTCTGATGATTTGTTCTGGTAATAGTCGCTTTAAAATAACTGACATGCAATGATAGAATGTCTAATGTCTGGTAGGGGAAATGAAGTATGAGCTCAGTTAATTTAATAGAGTAATTTCGCAATGAAAATGTTTTTAATGCAATTTTCAAATCCATATACTTCCATACTCAATTAACTTGTTTCCATTTTCATTAAAGTCAAGGACATAACATCCCGCACGCCCTATGTTTTAAAATGACACTCAGAGAGGCCTTGCTCGAGTCACCGTTATTTAATTGAACTCTTGAATTGTTCTGTTCTTACAGTATTTCCCGAAACACGTAATTGAAACAGGCCATCTCAAACTTATAGTGTCACACCCTATTTCAAACATTAGTAGATATCGGGAGAGTGAGCCCCACGTAAAGTTCTAAACAAACTTCATTCTCGTTCATGAGCATGTGTTAATCAGCCCAACTTTTTGTGTCGGGGGGGCTGTGATTCTTGGAGAGATAATAGTAGTGGACATGGTAACAACTTTTGTACCAAAGCGAGTTCGTTTCCTAGTGTGGACAAAACTTTTGGTATTCAGAAACCTTTCTGCGGACTTCATGAATTATTATAATATTGAGATTCCCAAACAGTGCGTCATATTATCATTATAGTTCTAATTCAATTTTTGGTCTTTCATTTTGTTTGCATTTTAATCAGTTTTCTGTTTTTTATAAAATTTTTGTTAATGTATTTTAGGAATGAGGTTTAACTGATTCGATGTAATTCTTGATTTAAGCAATTCTTTTCCCAAGTACTGTGGTTCAAGTCAGTCTTATTGCGATGGGTGAGCTGAAGAATATCTGCATTAAGAGTTGACTGACAATATGCCAAGCTTCAGAAAAATTCAGAATCTCGGAGGAATATTGATGACTAAAAAAAAAAGATTGAAAATGTGCGATCGTAATAGTTGTGACTGTCAATCGAAATTATCCTGCAGAATCTATAGCAAGGGCGGTCAGTTTTGCCCCATGGGCATTCGTGTTCCTATTTATGCCTCGCAGGTCTGCCACTAAAAATCGTCACTGCAGCAGGCAACGAAAGTTTGAGCGGAACATTCCTGGGAGGTGGGAAACTGAATTACAAAAGGAACAATGTTTTCATGAAGTTTTATTAAATAAAACATAATAACTGTTGTAAAAGCACTTATTTATTGAAATTAGAAACTTCGTAATGAAAATATTCTAAAAATAGAATTATACAGAGCCCCACCAACTATTGGCCCACCTCATCTTCTAAACGGTTCCCGATATCTAAATGCAGTTTCTCTTAACAATTCGGGAATCATGGGAAGTAATGTGCTGTAGAGATATAATTCGAAATAGTTTTAGTTTTGAAAATTAATTATCTTTGATTTTTTAAATGGAACCGTATATTTTTTTACTAGCGATAAATAATCATAAATAGACAATCATTGATGTAACATACTTTAAATGTTTTAATAGTATACTGGTATACAATTATACTTCAGACATGTGATTTTGAACTAAATGTACGAGATTTACTGCTAGCAACCGTTGCAATTGTCGCATTTGGGAAGTTTGCCTTCAGGCGCTGGCACGTTGCGAGAACGGGGAAAAGGGCGCAAGGCCATTTTCCCCAAAAGCGACGTGTCGACGGCTGCAAGAGGAAAATGTACGTTAATTTCAAATCTCAAGTTTCAAATTTAAATATGTAAAAATATGTTTATCAGTTTATTTTATCGGTTTTACATCACTACCGATGTGAACTATTTTTTATTTAATCGCAAAATATAAAAAAATACTAATACAGCCTTACCAGTCAGTTTGAATTCATGTAATTCTGCAATTACAAAGTTAATTGTGAATAAACTTAAATTAATTAAGTAATTTAAATTAATTAAATTTAAAAGCAAATTAAAGACTTTGAAAATATTTTATTGGGTTTCTAAAGAAATGTTTCAGTCTATCAGAACGGAGATGGAGTTACGCTTTGTAATTGTAAATTGGAGTCAGAAAATAAACCGACGCAGAATTTTGGGCGGAAGTGGGCAAATAACATTACCAACACTGTCGCATAATATCATCATTCGACGACTTTCTTGCTATCGAAGTATCAAAATATTTTAGAAGATAACATTATTCAGCTTCATTTGTTAGCATAAAACACTCGATAAATGGATTAAGACGTACTTTTTTCGTTGAGACTCATCAGGGCTTTAACTTATCACACGGTATTTTGCTCAATTAACGTAAGTTAAAATTAAGAGCTATTTTATGAAAGTTATTCTGGTGTTTCCATCACCAAACAATTGTAATATCAAAAAAATAGACTATTACCATGCATGCTGCAATTAGTTTGTATTAATCAAAATTTCGAAAAAACTTACTGCTAGCACTTCGGTTAGAACATTATATGTAATTTCAGTACATTGTCCATAATCGTTACACAATGCAAATTGTAAGTGGAATTTAACGTCAAAAATAACTCCAGTTACTCGTTACAGGACAATTTTGGATAACTGGGCCAGATATGCTTTTTATTTATTTTTTGCATTTGTTTATTTTAGGTTAGCCAAACTTATTATATAATAATATACAGTAATACAAATTATTAATTTTCAATTTTTAGCAAATTTCATGGGATGCAGAAACGTAGACGAATAAATGATCCACTTCACTGCAGTATGGGATTCACTTCATCACAATAAGAGCCTCAGTTAATTATGAAGAGCATGTTGAACACAGTTCTATGAGTATATTATAAATAGGAGACAGATTTTAATGAAATATCATTTTTACTTTCTTGCTTTCTTACTACGTATATACGGAGTAATATACGTAATGTAGAGAAAGTTATGTAATGCTGCGCGAAAAAACGGCGGATTTTCAGTAGAAGAAAATTCATCGCCGGATCCTGACCATGAAAAAGTAAATAAATGTAGTTGCTTAGTTAAGAGAAAAAAGTCCTCTAATACGTGATGTAGCCAGAATCACTATTTTGTTGGTCCTTGATGCCGAAAACCCAATTGAAAGCGAAACGCCCGCCGTCTGTTATACTCACTACTACACGTCAACACTACTTGCGCTTAAACCATTCGTAGGATTTTTTTCAAATTGAAGAAACATCTGTATATCTATCTGTAGTTGAAGCTTTGAAATTTTGAAAACCATTGCTAAAAACTTGGGGCTTGTAGATCAAGCCCCACAGACATTTTCGAATTTTTTTAAAAAGTTTTGCTCAAATTTTTGTCTTTAAATTTATTGTAATAACGGGCAAAATACTTATAAAGTGGCATAGTTCTTTTTTCACGGTAAACAGATTTTCTAAAATTGAAAAAGTTTGAATTTTTCTAGCGTCTTCCAAAACTGAAAAATTGCAAATTTTCTCTTCAAATAAATTTGTGTCCATAATTACTCCTTTCATTAAGGCCTTGAAATTGTTTTAAAATATTTATAGTTTCCCCCGCAATATGGCGTACAATATTTTCAATTAAAAAAGATTTTCTGTCTTCTCTCACGTACCTCATATTTTCATTAGAAAATTTGTTCACATTTGTATTTATAAAACATATGCTATTAATAATGTTGAATAAATTTCTAAAACTCTACAATTTTTTTTGGGAAAAAGAGCGCAAAATTCCCCGTTTTTAGAAACACTCAAACCCAAATTTTTTCAAAATTGCTCCAATTTTATGTTTCATACGTTTTTAACAAATAGTACTAATTGCAGTGTTTGGTATGACGTTAAATTCATTTTGGGGACTCTTTCGGGTTTTTTTAAATACACAGATGTAATTTTTACCTCTCACCGTTGATATGAACATTTTCTATGATTTGCATTTATAAGTGGAAGTGTTTCAATGACTTGAATGAAGTTTTCGAAAAATCGAGATTCTCCGAAAACGAGTTCAAATTCCTCCTTTATAGTAATGTTAATCGCCATTTTCTTAAAACACGGCTTCAAATTTTCAATGAAAATTTCTATTTGGACAAGGTTTTCTTCTTTAATATTCTGGAATGTTAATATTCTTTTAGGTTCTACTATTTGAAAACCGAAAAAAAGAAAAAAGTCAAAAAATGTGTTTTGGGTGACGATAGATGACCGCTGGTGAGAGAATGTAGGAAGACTTTAAAGCCAGCCCCAGGAAATTAGAAAAATTTTACGAGAAAGTCTGTGCCACGTGGTAGCACCTCTAGATACCTTTTTCGTCCTTTTCAAAACATTTTCGCATATTTCATCTATTTTAACACACTTTTAATAGTATTTAAAATAATTTTTCAGAACAACAAATGGTCTTCACACAATTCCTGGGTAACCTATTCAACTTTTAATGTCAATCGTTTGAAATCAAAAGGGTTTCCTGTGACCCTATCAACACCATTGTCGGTGCGACGGATTTTACGAAAACTAAAGACAGAGATTTCTGGTTCAGTTCAAACCAAATATCTCAAAGATTTGGCCCGCTAACCGCATTAACATGAACTTCTAATAACTTTTTTAAAACGTTATTATAACTAAACTTTAAGCATTACAGGGGCGAAAACTACATATTTCATCAATAGTAAAAGTTCCTGATATCATGAAATACAGTTCTTCTTTATTATATTTATTGATGTGTAAGTTTTAATTAAATTATCGACAAAATTGCACTTTAAAAACAGGTCTTATTTTCTGGTTTTTTTGGTAACAGTTACGTAATATATTACAACTTTTACACTACTAACACTTCATTCTTCTAATAAACCAAAGGGAAAAGACAGAGCACGGCTGAGACAAAATATATAATTATTGTAAAGCAAAACGATATATAAAATTCACGTCTACAATCGATTTCAAGTCATTTGTCGTATACATACTCTAATGTACAGAATAAAAAATAAGTAGGGCAGGGTAGGATTTGAACCCGGACGTTCAGCCCAGAAGAACCTACCCAACCAAATACGCTACGATATTGTCCGTGGGCGGTCTCTAATGTAATGTTTTGAATATTTCAATGTTTTTGGTGCCAGAAAATTCTTTCGAAAATCAGCAAAAGCTACTGTTTTTTCAGACAAAATTATAAATAAAACGTATTTTAAATTTAGTATTTAAAACGATTGTTCTTGAAATAAATTTCCAGCATGTGTGTTTGGTGTAGAAAACATATATTGTCACCTATAACTCAAACTTTGGAAATCATTCATATTTTAAAAACGTTCACATCAGATGATTTGAAAGACTAATATTGAAGGCAGATTGCATTAAGAAAGAAATATGTATAATTATCTTTCGTCTAAGCAGTGTATTCTTCAAACAATATTCACAAAAGTAACGAATAGTACACAGAAAACTGCCCAAAAAAGCAAACATATTTACAGGAATACCATTTTGTCACACAATAAATCTTCATTGTATTAATTATAATAATTGATTAATTGTACTGTAATAATTTTTTCAAATATACAATTTGTCCCATTTGTTACACACGATTCAAGCAGGAAGCTTTAAATTAAATTTACTATGGGATGAATATATGAAACAATTGAAAATTTGAAATATTGAAAAATTAAAACTTTCTAATGGAAATAAGACTTACTATGTTTTTAAGTACACGTTGCAAAGGTTGCGATAGCTCAGTGGCATCGTTACAGTTTTCCCTTTAACGTTACTGACCGCGAGGACTTAAGAGTTCGAGTTCCGACGTTTGGATGTTCGACTTTGGTTACATATGTTGGTCGAAAACTTTGGAGCCGTTTTGAAGAAAAATTTGAAAATGCTCCCAGGGGCTTCGATAAATTCCCAAAAATTTAAAGAATTATTTTTAAAAAACAAGGGCCTCGATTCAGGGCCCGATCGTTAATGGAAAATTAATTTTGACAAAATTCTCGAATAGTTTTACAATTTGTGTTCACGAGAAAAAAACAGACAGATAGCAGACATAGACGGGAGAGACGGACGTTTTCAAAATGACAACACTCTCTTGGGCAAAACCTAAAGTGTATTTCCATTAAAATCTCGACATCGATTTCTGCAACAAAATTATACCTCTCTAAATATTACTTTTTTACCCAATGTTTACGATAAAGTAAAAATAAATATATAAATAACACTTTCACACACCACAGAGTAGGTTGAAAACAAAAAATAACACCAATTACAGGCCGAATTCCTGCCCGTCAGAATGCAGTTGTAATGTTATTACAAACAGGGTCCCACCTTTGGGCCACCACCACAACTTCTAAACAGTTTTAGGATAACAAAAAGCAGGTTTTGCTGAACAATGCGGGAATCTGTGGCAAATAACAACCGTAAGAAATTGTCCATATTTATTTTAATTTTCGAGATATTTAATCATCTTCGAATTTTTAAATGGAACTATATATTTTATCACCAGCAATGGATAGACCATGAAAAGTTAAAATTATGTATCCTATGCTAATATTTTGAATAACTTGAATATAAAATTAGGCTTTCTGTCATGTGAGTTTGAATTAAACGGGTAATCGGTGCGCCTGCAACTCGCTTTTAGGGAAGGTGCCATGGCGTCTAGACTGTTGCGTTTTTTTAAAATTTGGAATTAACCCTTCTACTAAAATTTCAAAACATTGATCGTTCCAAAGAACGATATAAAATTGGGAGCGTAAAAAAGATGTTAATAATAAATATCATTTTCAAATTGAACATGAAGCCAACCACCGTCTCTTCGTTGGTAAGTATCATTTTTAATTAAAATGATCACTCGTCCACTTTGCAACATACGACTGCTGTTCTTGAATGGAAAGAATACGTACTTCTGTCTTCTGCATTTTCAAGTTTGTGGCAGCATTGGCGCATGAAAGAAACCCCTAATCAGTATGAGCAATAGCAATCATTATTTGTTTAAGTTTGAAATTTACAATGATAGAACTGTCAAGAGTATTTCAAGTCTTTTGTTACTTTGTTTTTCTGGTAGTACGTGGAATTGAAGTTTAGTTACCGTAAATAATAAGAGAAAAAGTCTACCTATCTATTATTTGTAGAAATTAATCAAGATATTACAATGAAAATCTTTAAAAATTCATTCCTTCCCTTATATTAAAATGATGACTTGTTTCTCCACTGTGTTCATTTTTGTAAATTTAAATTGACCTTTATTATTATTATTATTTATTATTATTATTTTTATTATTATTATTACTTTTTCACTACAATATTTTTATTTCGTTCTTTTCGATTATCGTTGATTGGGATTGAATCGAAGAAAAATTCAACTCAGACAAACAACTGGGAAAAAATTCTCATTCAGATCGTTAAAATTGATGATTGTTCATACGTTTTTTATGTCAAGATCATGTTGCTGCAATTACACCTTCATCCTACGGCATCCTCTACACTCCTCTCTTCACCAAACAGTATCAACGTCCGAAGGCACCTTCCCAAAACGGCGACTGTTGCAAAGGGTTCCCGTTCCGAAAATCTGATGCCAAAAATCTAATTTTATACTCAAATTATCTTAAGTACTAACATATGGTACATCATTTTATTCCCAAAGTTCAATCTATCCATTGCTGATGAAAAAAATATAGTTCAATTTAAAAATCAAAGATGATTAAATTTTTTGAAAAATAAAAACTATTAAGAGAATTCCTTTACCAGCATGTTACCTGTCCCATGATTCTGCATTGTTTGGAAACTACAACTCGATAACCTGAACCGTTTAAAAGTTATGGTGGTAGTCTATATTTGGTGGACACCGGTATCAAAAAACATTAGAAACCCTATGTAACATGATCGATGATAAATAAAAACGATTGCAGTATACTAAGCGAATGAATAAGGATGAGAAATACGTCTCGTAGTGTTTTCTCAAATGTTTTCTTTTTATATGTCAAATTCGGTAGCTATATTTTCTTAATTAAACCCCAAAATATCCCAAAAAGTTATTTCAAATTAAATAAAACTACAATTTTATTGACAATAATACTAACCTGATATTACTTTCTACAAACAATTTGAGATGTGAACTCTTATCCTAAATCGTTACTTTTAATTTTAACGAATATGTTAATGTTTGCTACTCAGAGACACGGAGCACGCTCGAAAGAACACATTACGTAAACAAATTGAGGATATTATGATTATTATGTCGTAGTAGCTTCATTTTTGAAATGACGACTGATTCTTTCATGAGATTTCTGTGTTTCATGAAGATGAACTCGGCATACGTATTTCGAAAACGTTAAACGTCCATGATTTTGACCGATAATAGATGACCTCAAACAATCCACTTAGATTCAGAGGAAGTGTCAAAAAACATTGGCGTATTAGTGTCGAATGGAAAAATGCTTCTAGCAATTTTTTGAACTTGGTATAATTGAATTTTAAAACATGTTTTTGCAAACCTTGCACTAAAAGTTACTTAAGTGCATACGTAAATTCACATTCCTTCATTAAAAATGTCCATAAATAAAAATATATCAATCTATATTATAATAGTTTATTGCTTTTCACATATGTCATGCTGATGCTATATGCTTCTAGAGCCGAGACTTACTGGTTAGACTGAAATTGTGATGTTATAACAATGTATTTCGTATTTGGAACGTGTGAATACTGAGAAGCCGGAACTTAATGCCTGTATTTATACGTGAAAACAATTAAGGCAGAATTATTATTTTCTTGTATAGTTAATTTGAAACTATTCCCCAATTTTATTGTAAGAATGAAAGAAATGGTGGATAAAGGCTTTCTGAGGAAAACGAGTGTTACGATTTGCACACAAGCGCAGCCTTTCCTTGAAACGTGTAGAGGGCAAATTTTCACGGGGATGGTATTTCTGAAAGCCAATTGATGACTATTTCTTGCTCCCAAGTTAAAATTTTTCAGTCACGACTCCAGTAGTTTAAAATTTATGCTGAATTGTTATACAACAGGAAATTAAAATATTTAGAATAACATGAATTGGGAGCTGAAACAGGAAGATCTAACTAGTACATTTTCGTGGCAATATATCAAGCGTTGTGGCCGCTTGTCCCCTCCACTCCGTTAGGAAATTCAAATGTTGCCGGAAAACTAAAGCGAGCCGTAAAACGGCGTGAAAGCTAGCGAGGGGAAACCCGGGAAAATATAATTCTCATGACATGCTACTTCTTATAAACAATTCGTATCTCGAAAACCAAAGATAGCGCTAATTGGATTGCGGAATTTTAAAGGCAATTTTAAAAAGCAATACTTTTTTTTGAAAAGTTTAAAATTTATAAACAATTTCAAATTTTGCAATTCTTAAGTGGGAATGGTTCTCTGATGTCCAAAACCGAAAACTGCGAATTAAATTTTGCAACAATTAGCAATTTTATATACAACTAGCTGAAGTACCGCGTTGCTCGAGCATTTATTACAGTAAATTATTGTATAGGAAGAGGGAAATTTAATCTTTTTGCCTGCGGTGGGACCTACATCTATATCTTTCATTGTATCCCTTCTCCGCCCCAATCCCCGCCGTATTTCTGCCTAGCCACGCCATGATAGCTGTCTTCTCATGACCCGCATTTGGAATTTCCGGATTACATCGCTAAAATTTTAAAAATAATTACATTTTCTTAGTTGAAGTCGAGCTTTTAAACATTCACTTGATAACTAAAAGTAAAAAAAAATCAAAACCTAAAAAAAAAATACTTGTCTTTATAAAATGTTTGAGGATTTTTAAAAAATTAAATTGAAAAATTTGTTTAAAATTTTCCTTTTTTAAGCTTTTTTGGAAAAAAAGGGTTTTAAAATTTGATTTTGGATTGGAGGCCATGAAAAGTATAATTATGCAATTTCCATGCACGGGACGGTAAGGTAGACCCGGGAGTAAAGTTATAGATGTCAAACGAATTGATGTTTCCCTAACCTTTAAAAATAAAAAAACTTGCATCTTTTCCCAAAACATAATTCCAGTTTTGATTTAGGGAAAATATAAAAATAGGGTTTAATGTTTTTAAAAAATTTTTATTTTTTCCCAGGTAAAAAAACCATCATACACTGATAAAATGAAAACTAATGATCCACCAACATTACATTATTTTAAAGAATATTTGACAATGCATTAAAGGCCACATAAAAAAAACAATATTAGCATCATTATTTTTCTCAATTGACAGAATTATGGATCCTAAAATGTGAATAATAAAACCAAAACTCCCAGATTTATTTTTTTGAAAAAAATTTTTTAAAACCCCAATTTTTTGCTTATTTTTTAGAAAATATGAATGAAATCAAAAATTTGGGGCAATTGATATAAAAAAAACACAGATTAGTCTTAATATGTAAATGATCTCTTCAAATTACAATCCTGCACAGAAATTCAGTACTTTAGCATGTGACCCTTCCCTGGAAACCCGATTAAATTTTAAAAACTACCCATCTCTTGGGCATTTTTAATCTGTTTGAAAATTTGGGACTCTCATTTAATCAAAAAAAATTCAGTTGTCACAAATTTCTGAAAAAGTTCTGTTGTTTTATTGTATACGATATGGATATTGTACATTGTACATTCTGTATATTCTGTACTATATTTATTGTACTTTTATTCTCCCCAACCCTACCTATATCGGGGCCAACAATGAAGTTCATTTTTCATTGTTTGGGGTTAAATATTAAATGTTTTTTCAAAAATTTGTTTTTAAATTTAACAAAATACAAACCCTTTTTAAAATAATGTATTTTTTTAATATGTATTTTAAAAATTGCCAGACATTTATTTTCCCCCCCAAAAATGTTACAAAAGAAGGATATTTCGGGCCTTAAGGGAATTATTTTTTCCCAAAAAATTTCGCCCTTTAACTTTTTGGTTCTAATGGGTAAATTTTAAATTTATTTTAGCACCAATTTTAATTAAAAAAATTAAAAAAAATAAAAAGATTTTTAAAATTTTTTTTTAAAAAATCAAAAATGCTAAACCCAATTTTTAAGGGCAATAAAACTATCCCCCTTTTTTTCGAAGAATTTTTTAAATTTTAAAAAGAAATTTTTACCATCACTACAAATACTTAATGTTTCCCGGGGAAAATATCAAGGGGGGAAAATTTTTTTAAGGTGATACGCTTTTTTTCTTCCAAATTAACCCAGGAAATTTTTAATAAGTACACAGGCATAAAATTTTGGATTGACAAAAAGAATGTCTTACGTTAAATGTGATAAAAATTAATAGTTTGGTAGATAGAACCCCAAATAGTTTTCCCAAAGTGGGTGAAATCAATAGATCAAAATAAGATTTTATACGGGTTTTTGGGAAACGATCCTAAGATTTGGGCCCAATATTTTTACACATTTTTTTTCCGCTAGAATTGTCCCCCCTTGCCACCGCCCTTCTTCCCAAAATTTAATTTATCATCAATTCCTCCATCAAAGTATTAAATTTTCATCGTTTCTGGAACAGTGGCGCCCCCTACAGTTCCGACCCGTGCGGGCCGTCTTTTGGGGTGGGAGGTAGGCCCGGGGCAGGTTCCCCGGGCGGGCCCAAAGGGGGGCCGGGAGTTTGGGGGGTCTTTTTTTGCTTTTACGGCCCTTGCCCGGACGAAACGTCGCGGGGCCTCAAAACCATCGAGCCAACCCCAAACCCGGGGGAAATTTTTTTCAAAAAATTACGTCGTGAAAATTTTAAAGGTTCCCTAGTTCAGATGGGGTTTTTTTAAAAATTTTAAAAAAATACATGGAAAAACACTTGTATGAACTTTGAAAGTAAATTCATTAAAATATTTTGAAACTTTGGGTTTTAACCATTTGAAACTTTCCTTTTTAAAAAATTACATTGATATAAAGAAAAAATAAAAAAATTTTTAAAAGATAAATTTTTATTTTTTTTACACTTTTTAATTTCCCAATATTATTGTCCATACACAATTCATGAACTTTATCAAATGTTCAGTTTACTACAGTTTTTTTCGGAAAAATACGATTATAATTGAAATTTGAATTGTTTTTTAAATTTTTAAATTTGGTACAAAATAGTTTTTGAATCGACAGGGCTTTTTTAAAAAAGACAGTAAAATTTTAAAGACCAACCAAAAATATTTATCGTTATAGTAAAAAACTAAATTTTAAACAATCAATTTTCATCTCTTGTCAAAACTGTTATTTTGCGATATTCAAACCCGGGGACGTTTTGGGGGACTTTCCCCCGCGGGAAATTTAGCGCACATTTTGGGTTTTAAAAAATTGTTAACTGTTGAAAATTTTTAATTTAAAGTTTTCTGTTCTGGGACCCCCAGAAAACTTTAAAATTGAAAAAATTGAAAACTTTATTATTTTACAAATTTCGCAATTGTTTTTTTCCCCTTATCTCAATTCCCTTTAAAAAGATGAAAAAAATTTCTGCAACCCGACCGGAGCTATCCCCTTTTCGTTTTGGAAACGCAATTGTTTATAAATTTTTTAGCATCTGTTTAAACCCTCTTTTGTTTCAGAAATTCATTCGCTTTTCAAGTCAAGTATAAAATTCAAAAAAATTTAAATTTTGCAATGTCTTGTTTTCTGCACAAAAATTTTATAAATAAATTCTTTTTTGCAAATTTCAAAACGCTGAGACTGACTGTTGTCCTGCAAAGGGACGATTTCTTGTGTTTGGGGGGGGCATTCTATTCAGTGGTGCAAAAATGTATGCCAATATGTTTATCGTCTAGCGAAGAAATTGATTATCAAAAAAATTTTTTTTGAAAACTTTTGAACAGATAGATGGGACGATAGATAATTTTAAATTTATTCCACAAAGGGATGTTTTAAGCAAACAGATTCTTTTGTTTTATTTTTAATTTTGGTGAAATTTAAACCCATGTAAATTTTAAAAAAGAACTATACATTTTTTCCTGAAAAAATAGATCCCAAAAAGAAATTCAATAATATCTCATTTTTTTTATACTTTAAAAAGTAAAAAAATATTTGACAACCCGGGGGAACAAACCTCAATCAAGGCAAGCAACGCGTCTCATTTGGGCCCTTTTAGTAATTTAAATGGGTTTTTTTTGGGAAATTTTTCTTTTCCCCGCCCTTTGGGAAAAAGGGGGGGAGTTTAGAATTTGGGACCAATCAATAAACCCTTCCCCCCCCCGAGAATGCTTCGTTACGCCCTTTTTTGAGAACAAGTTCTTTACGGGATTAAATTTGAAAAAAAAATTAAACTCAGTGAATAACAAATAATGGTTTTTTTATAAATTTTAATACTATACACATTTAAATATAAAATAATCCATGAAACTAAACAATAAACCCCTTTTTTGAAAGACGGAAAAATTTTTTCTTATTATAAAACTCATTTATATACTTTTACAGAGATTGGGAAATACACCATCAATTTAATGAGGGCCTGGAAAATCCCATCTTATACAAATTGAAATGAATGACAAAATTTTTATGGGAAAGGGGTATTAAGTGAAGTTCAGTTAATTTAATAAAAAGAGAATTTTTTGGATGAAAAAGTTTTAATTATATATTCCAAATCCTATATTTTTTAAATTTTTAAAAGTTGTTTCCATTTCCCCCGAAGGCAAGGATATAACATCCCCCACGCGCCTATGTTTTTAAATGACCCTCCCGAGAGGCCCCGGTTTAGTCGCCGTGTTATTGAATTGAACCTTGGGGAAAAGTTCTTTCCCAGTAATTCCCGAAAAGGAATCCAACAGGCCCTCCAAAATTTTTGGGAGTCGCACCCACCCAAAAATTTAGTAGACTCCCGGGGCTGTGTGGGCCCCCGTAAACTTTTTTAAAAAAGTTCATTCTTTTGCATGAGTCTTTAAACTGTCCCAACCCTTTTTTGTGTTTGGGGGGGCGTTTCGTTCTTGGGGGATAATGGGGTGGTTTTTAATAAAATAGTACGTCCTGTTATCATATTAGTTTTTAATTTAATATTTTTCTTTCCATTTTTGTTTGCATTTAATCAATTTTCTTTTCATATATAATTTTGTTAAGGTCTTTAGGAATGGCGTTTTTAAATGATGCCAATGTTATTTTTGGGTTTGGGGCGAGATTGCTGTTTCCGGATCGCCCCTTCAAATCACGTCTTATTACATCGAAAAAGCTGAAAAAAATACCTACATTGGGGACTGACAATATCAACTTAAGGAAAAAAATTTTACAATTCAAGGGAATATTGATGACAAAATAAAAAAATTGTAAAAAGTCCGGGTTTAAAAAGTTGTGACTTGTCAATTAAAAAAATATTTTTAGCAGAATCTATAGCGGGGGGCCAGTTTTGGGCCCCCATAAGCTTGGTTCCCATTATTTCTCATGGGCGCCCGCCATTCAAAAAAACCCGCGCGCGGGCATGAAGTAAAATTTTGGCGAAACATTCTTGGGGGACAGGTAACTGAATTACAAAAAAAAATATTTTTATGACGTTTCTTTATATAAAAAATCTGTTTTAAAAGCCCCTAATTAATTTTGGAAAAAAAAAAACATCAAAGGGGAAAATTTTTTCCCCCCAACTATGGGCCCTCCCTAACTTCTAAACGGCCCCCTTCGGGAAAAGCAGTTTTCGTTAACAAAAGCGGAATCTGGGGATGTAATAGGCGCTAGAGTTATAACTCGAAATATTTTAGTTTTCGAAAAAATTTTGTTACCTTTGTTTTTTTTAAAGGAAATGTATTTTTTTTCACTAGCGATAGATAATCCGGGAAAAGAAAGAATGGAGGGTGTAGCATTGGGTTAAAAAGTTTTAAAAGTATTTTAAATATAAAAATTTTTACTTTCCCGACATGTGATTTTTTAAAATAAATTGGAGATTTCCCTTTTGCAAACCCTTGCAAATTTTCGCATTTGGGGAAAATTTTCCTTTTGCGGGGCCGGCACCTTTTCGAGAAAGGGGGAAAAGGGGGCGAAAAACCACATCCTCTAAAAACGACAGTGTCGAGGCTGCTAAAAAAAAAGTGCCCATCTGGGGCCTCTTATTGTGGTGAAGTGAAATTTTTAAAAATAACTTTTAACACACACTTTTGAGTATATAATAAATAGGGGGATTTTAAAAATTTAAAAATAATTTTCTTTTTTTATTGTGACATCGTATTCACGTTAAAATAAACTAAAAATTTATTTTTTAGACAAATGGTGGAACATGCATTTTCAAAATATCAGAAGTTTTGAAATTTTGGGAAAGACCGTGAATAAAAAGAAATTTTGATTTTCTAAAAGATTGAGTTTTTGGGTGGAAAAAAGAAAATTTGGGATTGGGCAAGAAGTTTTAAAAGAAAGACGGCCCCCTACCCAAAAAATAACGGGCGCATTAAAATTTGGGTGGGTGAGAGAAGGACGGTCAAAAGTTTGGAAAAAATGAAGGTAGTTTTAATACGAAGTCTTCGAGGGATGAATCGTGCAGGAAGATTTCATTTCTGCTCGGAAACGCGCTTCTGAACTGATCGTAGATATTTTCATGTGGAAGCAATATTGAAGTACAAATTGGAACTTTGTCGGGAGTGGTAATCGAGTTCGGGACTATGTCATAGGACGTAATCGGGACTGATAATTTTGATAGTTTGAGACCAGCTTGGATAGGGCAGAAGAGGATTTCGTGGAACTTTGGACTACGGCAAGCTCGTAAGATATTTCGACTGAGAAGTCTACGAGGGACATCAACGAAGAAAAGATAAGTTAACCGCGGTATAAATTGTAAATTGAAAGAGATCTTGATCAAAGGCCTAAAAATTGTAAATTCACTCAATTGTTTGCTAAAAGCGTAGAAATAAACTTTGTTGAAACTTTCTTTAGAAAAGAAAGTGATTTTTCATTTAGTCAATCCAAACAGAAATGAACTAGGAATAGAATCATTATATTTCAGATTCCCAGCTGCGCTGTATAGTCGGCGGATCCTATAATCCATTATAGAGGTAATAAGGATTATAATATATCGTGACCCATTGACCCAGCAAGCCGGACGCTAAGATCTTTAGCAGATATAAATGTAGAGAGAGGAAAATTTTGGTATATCTCAGTATATTGAGTAATATAGATATATACGTTGCATAGAGAAAGTTATGTACTGCTGCGCAAAAAA